>PVJA010008865.1:0-62742 GCA_004027025.1 Myocastor coypus | reverse complement strand
AAAAAAAAAAAAAAAAAAAAAAAAAAAAAAAAAAAAATTAATTAAAAAAATATTTTTAAAGCAAGTACAAAAATAGTATTAAAACAAAAAAGTTACAACACAGAATTTCACTTAACAAAGAAATATGAATTTTTTGTAATATATGGAGATAAAATTGGAAGAAGTATACCAGAAACAAAACAAAACAATAAAAAACCAATTGAACTAAGTTTTCATGGAATATAAGTGGAAGTTCTCTGACTTTATCATATTAGAAATGAATGCATCCACATTCTGGTCCAACAATTCCACTTCCGAGACTGCCTTTACCCCAGTGTTTGCACGTGCACAGAATATTAGGCAGGCTATTTATGCCAGTACTATGAGCAAGCATTTACCACTAATGCACCCATGTGTTGCAGGATGCACAAGGGCAGCATATTATATAGCTGAAATAAAAGATGTGAAATCATTTCAAAGATTGCTAAATGAAGAAAAGGTATTCAGCTGGTTATGGCTTCTATAAGATACTTTGCTATGGAAAGGAGGTGAAATAAGATTATGGCATAGATGAGTATTAACTTTTATTTGCATGAAGGTCTGAAAAGATAAATTACTGATTGTTGTTATATGCATATATGTTAGAAAGGTAAAGGCAAAATCTGAGTGGATGGAGGTCAGAGTGGAAATGAAACTTTTCATTGTAAATAAATTAACAAAATACATTCAATGCAGTACTTCTAAGCTATGCAAATGTATTATGCATCTAAAACAATACAAGGTAAATTTTACTTAGGGAGAATTTTCATAGGGAGCTACCTCCTCACAGGTCATAATCAATCTTAAAGTTCTAGGTCTCCTTTTTCCCCTCTATAAAGCACTTTCTTTTTGTAAAACTCACTGAATAGCTACAGTTCATAAATTATAACAACATGGAAGCCTTCTTAGCACATATCTGACCATGCCTCCAATATTACATGTTTCATGAAGCAGAGAGGACCACACCTGCACCTTCCGGTCCTTTAGTGAGGTTCTAGGCCTAGGCTGTAGGTCCTCTGTTCTGGCACTGTGCTGTTTGGAGCAGTCTCTTCAGCCTTCTGCTGCTCTGTGGAAGTAGCTATTAAGTTTTCCCTCACTGTGGTGAGAACATAGAGATGCAGAATGACCCAAGGTCTACATGTAGCAAGGGTAGATCCTACTTGTTACCACTATGATGACCTCATGTTCCCAGGATTCCTTAAAATAATTAAAGAATAGGTAACTGAGAAGTGTGTGTTGAAAATGCAATACATCTTAAAAGATCTGTATGTTTTTTAAAAAACATTGTCCTTCTGTAACGTGTCCTTAAATCTGTATTACATGATGCAACATTATGGTCAATCTAGAAATGAACAATTCTTACCTCTTTGGATACAGAGGTATGAAAACATCATCTTCTATTGACTTTTTCATTCTTGAAACAATAGATTTAAGTAAATCCTATTATTCAAAAATTTGAAAAGCATTAGTGATAGTTACTAGTGGATAAGGATTTATAAAAAAATAGTTTTTTTTCCAATATTGTGATCAGTGCAGAATGCTCCACAACTGAACTACATTTCCAGTTCTTTTTATATTTTATTCTGATATAGGGTCTCACTATGATTAAATAAACATAAATTACTACCAGTAATTTAAAATTGTAACCCTTCTGTCTCAGCCTCCTGAGTAGCTGGGATTATACATATGCACCACCATGCCTGGTCAAAGAAATTTTAGTAATACAAACCTGTAACACAGAATTAGCTGTCAAATTAATTATCAACAGGGTATGAGACACTTAGTCCCACACACTGTTGCATTTGAATACTGACTTGGAAACCTACTTGCCTACACTTTTTTTTTGTATTAGGTTCTGTTACTTCTAGCTATAGGTATCTTGTGGTTTTATGGTTTTTCTATGTCCTTTGATACAGTAGACTCACTTTGGCAAATTCATTTTGTTAGTATGTTAAAAACTGGGAATGATCAAAATATTCAGTAAGGTATCATTGAATGGAAACACTGCTTGGCTCAAGTTTATGAAAACTGTAGTAACATGCAAATACAAATGTGTAGCAGGATAACGTCATGCAGATGATATATCCTTGTATGTCCACAATGATTATAACTTACAACAAAAGGCTGAACAAAAATATACAGTGGGTCAATCCTTGGTAGTTATTAAAATAAAAAGAAAATGGAAGTTTAAAATATTTTTTATATACTAGCAATATTTCTGAGATATAGTATCTACTCTTTAAAAATTCATGTGTGAAAATGAAAATGATATACTATATACTAAAATGACAGTTATTGGGCCAGCCAGATAGCTCAGCAGACTAAAGCACCTGCTTAGGCAGAATGCAGCAGCTGAGGTTTGATCCCGGGGTGGGGGCGTGCTGGACGGCTACTGAAATCGGGTGGGGTTGTGCACCCCTGTAATCCCAGCACTTGGGAGTTTGAAAATAGGAGAATCACTCTGAGTCAGATCAACGTATTGAGACCCTGTACTAAAATACAAAAATTATTAGACAATAATTTTTACTAGACAATTATTATCATTATATTTATTTATTTATCTTTGTACCAAGAATCAAACTGAAGACTTTGAGTTTGCCAGGCAGGTGCTTGTGCTGCTGAGCAATATCCCAGCTGACAGTTACTTTTTAAATCAACAATAGCACATACAACACAAATTAAATTGTCACAATTAGTCCTAAATCTAAGTCTAACCCAATTTACTTTTCATAAAAAGTATACTGGACTAATTTTTCTTTCCACACAATTACGCATAACATAGTCTTTAAGCAGTATGCTAATACTATGTTAAAAACAAATTTGATTTAGTTTACTCAGTTTCTTAAATGATCTGAATGCTGTGCCAAATAAAAGAAGACAATTTTCTAGAAAACACTTCCACAAAATATCTTCGGTAGTACTGGGCATGGATTCCAGGGCTTTGTGTATACTAGGCATACTAGGCTAAGTTAATCAAGAAATTTTTACCTGTTTGCTTTTACTAACTTCATTTTTCCAAGTGGAATGTTCTTCAAGAATTACTCTGCACTGTGTTATTAAACTTGCTGTTTGTGAGGTTGACAGTGGATCCCAAATGAATTCTACCAAGTCTGAAATAAATATTTCAGAGGCATAGAATTGTTTTGATAGACTGTTACGCTTATCATGTCCAAACAGCTAAGGACTTTTAACACTACTTTCTGCCTTATTCAGGCCACAGCGGACAATCATCACTACCACACGTCTGTATACCCCTCTAACCTCCTTGTGTTCCTTGGGCTTAGCTGGGCTTTTTGGTTAACCCAGGGCCCTAGTTAAAGGTACCTTGTTGCCGGGCGTGGTGGCTCACGCCTGTAATCCCAGCACTCGGGAGGCTGAGGCAGGAGGATTGGTGCGAGTTTGAGACCAGCTTGGGCTACAAAAGTGAGCTCAAGGCTAGCCTGAACTGCATAGTGAAACCCTGTCTCAAAAAGAGCGGGGGGAAAAAAAAAAAAAAAAAAAAAAAAAGCTACCTTGTCACTGAGTCAATGCCTGAAATCATAGCTAACATGGAACTTGAAAAAAAAAAATCACATTAAATTGACCACCATAAACTCAAGAGAGCCATTCTTGTGGCCAGCAGTCACATCCCCTTCTCCGGTCTATTCCCTCTCCCTCACACCCAGATGAGCAATTCCTCCTTCCTGACCTTTCTTAGCTACTTACTTTACTTCCTAATTAGACGAAGAACAACCAACCAGAAGCAAGCAGAACAAAGCTTCACAGTGCCCGCTGCAGAATCAACACCTACCTGCACCTCGGCCCACAGGCTCTGCCGCATCGCCTATTCCTGCAAGCAGAGCACTCGTGCTCCCAGGTAAGGCCAACCCTTGATTCACACACAAGATGCAACCGCACAGTGCACTCCAAGACCCTGCTCCGCACCTTTAGCAGTACCATAATTTCTACTAGAACTCTCACATCTGCCTTCAATTTTTTTTGTATGAAATATAATTCTCCCTGTAACCTGAATACCCTCTGTAGTACTGTTCCATTCCTTCCTAATTCCTTAAAATGTTGTTTAAAACATGTATCTCCAATTATTTTCTTCCTATTTGTGCTTAGATTCTTTTCAGCTAGGCTACATTTCTCATCATTCTTTCTAGTGACTTCATTATGTTATAGGATATATTCATGAAGCAAATATCAACAGCTATTTTCTAATTCTATGTCATTACCAACAACTGTAACAGTTTCTCTCATTCTTTATCTGCCTGCTAGGTTACCAAGCTCCTGGTTTTCAGCCTTGTTCTTTGGTCTCTGCTGCTTCTCACCTCTCTGACTTCTAAAAGCTGGAATACCCCAGGACTTAGGTCGTTCCTTTCTCTTTCCTATTTATATTCTCTTCCTTAGAATCTAAAGTCCTGTTATAGCAGTAATAATAAATTCCTACCATAAACCTGCCAGCATGCCTCTTTAAGACTCACACATTCAACAACTCATTTGCCATTTCTACTTGGATGAAAGGCATCCGAAACTCACTGTGGCCCTGAGCTTCTGATACTCCTCCCTACTCTACTCTTACTCCTCTGGATCTTTTCCACCACTTCAGCAACTTTGCCTTCCTGGGGTCAGGGCCCAAACCGCTTGATTATTCTTCTTGATTCCTTTCTTTTTACCTTGCCCCATAAACAATCAATCAGCAAAGACTATAAGTGCTACTTTTGAAATATACACAGAATTTATCCATTATAGGAACCACTACAGGTATTAATTTCTTATAAAGCCACTTATTTGTGGGATTATATAATCATAAAAATTTGGATTTTTCAGAAAAGTACTAAAAATCTTTCAAACTTAATCAAGTTAAGTGCAAAACAATGCAACATGAACTGCTTCAACTTTTCAAAAGAGTGCTGCTCAGGCTTTGCTGCCAAAATCCATTCTCTATGACACAGTAAAACAGATCCTTATCAAGCATAGCTTTAGTTAAAACAAAAGTCTGAAGACTTTAAAGATGAAGCATAGACATTAGTGTTGACCGCTGGTAGTGGCAGATGAGATGATGCAGGAGTGCTTTGAGAAAAGGGAAAATAAACAATAGGACAAGAGAGAAAAAGAAATACAGTACCACTAATACATGGATTAGGTATCATAACAGCAGCAATAAACATCACAAACATTAAAGACCTAGAGTGTTAGAGGCTTGGTAGCCAACCTCTTTTACGATCATTTTTCTTTCTTTTTTTTTTTTTTGTAAATTTTTTTTTAAAGAATTTTTTATTTTATTTATTATTTTTATTCTTGTTTCAGAACCTTTGTTTGTTTATTCACTCATTTTTTATGGCTGGCTCAGCCCGCCCCAAGGGCAGGGCTGGCGCAGCATGTGGTGCCGGGGATCGAACTGCGGTCCCTGAAGCCACCCAAGCTTCCCCAAGCAGGCGCTTCAGACCACTGAGCCATCTTGCCGGGCCCCATACGATCATTTTTCTTTTTTTTTTTTTTCCCTTTTTGAGACAGGGTCTCACTATAAGTTCAGGCTGGTCTTGAGCTCACTTTTGTATCCCAGGTTGGTCTCGAACTCATACTGATTCTCCTGCCTCAGCCTCCCAAGTGCTGGGATTACAGGCATGCGCCACCACAACCGGCTTTCTACAGTCATTTTTTTTTTTTTAATTTTTATTTTATTTATTATTTTTATTCTTGTTTCAGAACCTTTGTTTGTTTATTCACTCATTTTTTATGGCCGGCTCAGCCCGCCCCGAGGTCAGGGCTGGCGCAGCATGTGGTGCCGGGGATCGAACCGCAGTCCCTGAAGCCACCCAAGCTTCCCCAAGCAGGCGCTTTAGACCACTGAGCCATCCCGCCGGGCCCTCTACAGTCATTTTTAAACCAGCTGAAATCTGGCAATTTTTGATCATCATTGCAGATGACATTTTCTTGTGTTCCAAAACTTTGGAAAAAATATTTGTGGTTATAATAGAAATTAATGATCTTAAAGGCTGTCAAAAAGCATTTTAATTTTAGTAAGACCACAAAGAGGTACCTGTAAGTCGAGGAATAACTGTTTTGTTGATGACAGTAGATAAAATTTCTTTATCAGAACTATCCTTCTTTGTATCTTCTACACCTCTACCAATAAATTCTTCTATAGATGTGAACCATGACATCTGCTTCAAGCCTATGGTACTCAACTGACAAAAGAAGTTATAAAAATTATAAATTCTTAAACAGAAGTATATTTTAAAAGTTATCAACCTTATCAATGATCACCAGAATTTTTTCTAAGAACCAAGGAGAATAACTTCTACTTTAATATTATGTGTGCAGCACCAGTGCACCAAGACTAGGCAGGGTGACAGGACTCAGACATGGTACCCAGGCAATGAAAAACAGCTGTATTTCATGCATCTATTCTACACAAGAAATGCAGTGGTACCTCGCTTCATGAACTCAGCTATCTCGATGATTCTGGTCCTAACTGACCTGGGTGAGAACTGAATCCAATTTTCCAGCAAGGCCAACTTTGACCCTAACCAATGAATGTGATTTGGTACTTGTCCAACCTCGTTTGTAACCAGAATAGTAGAAAAACCCAAGTCCATGACCCAAGGTGCCACAATACTCAAGAAGTGTGTATGCTGTGCTAGGCCTTCAGATCCACCATGTGGCCAGTCTTCTGCTTAGGTGAAGTACTAATGTGTTAAGCACTTGAAATGGTCATAAAATTTGTATTCATTTTTTGGCAGGACTGGGGTTTGAACTCATGACCTTGCACTTGCCATGCAGTCACTTGTGCCAGGGCTCTCCCTGGCCTGTATCATTTGTATATAAAAATGTATTAACTTCAAACAAAATATACTCTGGTCCTTTTCATTTGTAGTAGGAAAAATGTGAAACCTGCAATGATTTACCCTCCTGGTAAACAGATGGCCATTTATCATTTACTGAATGCATGAATGAAATGATCTTGGCTACCAAATTCAACCAGAAGGTTCACCACTGGGCTGCGGTCAAGCAGCTTCTCAACACTGTCTTAGGATTAAGCTTGGGTAATGTTTGTGCAGACCGTGTAGTCCTGCATCTACATATCCTGGAAGGAATAATGTCTGATGAAGAAGGAGCAGAGTGAGCCTCCAAGGCATGTGAGGCCCAGAGCTTAATCCTCAGCCAGGGAGACATACAGGTAAGGACGTGGCTCTATCATTTATTTTGTGTAATCATCTTCAGTTTTATCTCATCTCATGGTCTCATTTGTCTGGTTAGTATGCATATCCACATGGTTGTTTCCTAAGCATGTCAGCACCTAGTATAATAAAACTTTCTTCTGAAATACTTTGTGAAAAGTTTCCATTCCTATTAGTGGAATAACTATTCTTCTAAGATTCTAAAATCTGAAACTTGGAGGCTATGTTCGTATGTAAGCTTTACCACTTATTTCATAACACCTCCTGTACTTACTCCTTCCCTTCTCTTCCCTTTAGCACTATCTCTACATGAAGAATATGTCACCCGGGGCGATGGGAATAGTTCCTACCTCTTACTTCCCTTCCTTCTGATCGGTCTACTACTGGGGCTTCCGAAAACATGATTTCTAAGGTATCAGTCTTCCTATTACCAAAGGAAGTTCTTCTCTCTCAATTCAAGAGCTGAACTTCCATGTAAGCTGTTACTCTAACCTGATATTTTTCCCTTTATACTTCTACAAAACCTTTCATTTTCTCTCTCCTTCTGCTGAAAGTCTACATACCTTTCAAAGCTTTACTTAAAGTACTCCTCCTCTTCAATTTATCTTTCCTGAACAAGTCTTTTCAAAATGTCATTTCCTACTTCAGAACCCCTAGAACAAGGCTTTTATGTCAAATGTCCCCAAACCTAATAGTACCTTCTACTCTGGGTAGAATTTCAAGTTACATAAAAGAAGCTATTATGGCCATGACACATAGGCCTGTAATGTTAGCTATTAAGGAGGGTGAAAAGGGAGACCATAAGTTCAAAGCCAGACCAGGCAACTTAATGAGATCCTCTCTCTAAAGAAAAAGGGCAAAACATGTGCCTAGCACATTATATGTGAGGCCCTGAGTTCTATCTCTAGTACTACAAAAAGACTCCCAAATTGTTTTACTGATGTTCAGTGCTACCTAACCTTAAAAAACAAGTGAGAACCAAGAGAAGAAAAACATAGCAAAGTAGTTCAGGTACTCATTTCAGACTGTTACTCCAAAGCTATGGGTTAGGTGTTTTAGGAGCTGATGACAAAGGAATTCAGGCAATTAATTTGAGCAGGACAATCACACATTAGCCATAAATACCTTAAGTGGATTCCAGATAATCAACTGAAATCTTACTATAGGATTTAAAAGCTTTGGTATGTATAAACCAATGAAGGCATCATAATACGAATCAGGAAACTTTTCTCGCCATTCTTGAAATTTCAATAAAATATTCTGGGCGCAACAAAAATCATTATTCACATCTTCAAAAATTTTCGCATGATCCTGTAAAATGGCATCTGTAAACAAAATAAATCTCTTTCTATAATGCATCTTAAGTTTGCTTCCTTATAAATTTGTACGTGACCATAATCAGTTCTGAAAACTTTCACACTGACATATAAACTTATTTTTATTAAGAAATCATTTTGTCACTTTGGTAAAAGTGATAACACTAATACTAATAATTTCTACCATTTACTGAGCCCCTGCTACACACCAAGAGACCATAAACACATCTCATTTCGTCAGCCTATCTCTCCTACAGCACAGACTTAAACTATTCATTTATAGATAGCACACATTAAACTGAGGTCTAAGAGGTTTTCTGTGAGAACAAGAATCAAGTCTTTCAAACTGAAATCTATTTAAACTTCAATGCCCAGAATCTTAATGTTGTATCATAATGCCAAAATCAGTTTCACTAAATTCAACTGTTTTAAGATAAAAATGGTATTTTAGGAAGTATGCAGCAAGGAAATAAAACCCTAAATTCTCATGCTTACAGAAGAAAGTCTAAGGGGAAAAGCTATAGAGATGAAAGGATATGCATATGCTCGTTCGTCATAATAGTTCACTTTTCTAGAAGTATAAAAGTCATGAAGAGGTTAAAAAAAAAAGTTCCGTTTTCCCCCAATTATCCCAACTGTTCTATGTAGCTCAGATACTTAAAGGCAGTCACAGCAGAGCAATTCCCATTGCTTCACTACTTCAAATCCAGACACCTTAGAACCTGGCAGCTGACCGTGGTTTTTCTGGAAGTCAGTCATCTCTGCAGAGGGCAGCTCATCATCACTGGACATCCTCTCCTGATGGCTGCAATTCCCAGCAAGTGCTCTTGCTTGTCTTCTTTGTGACCTACATTTTTCAGTACACCAAAACTAAGTGAAAAGCAATTAACTCTGGTTGAAAAAAATGCTTTAAGGGAAAAATAAATGATTTTATTATTTGAAATGGTCGAAACCAGTGCATCCTATTTACATGCAATTTTATGCTGCTATGTTGACACATTCAGCTTCCTCTGAGTTGTGGTTTTTATTTTTCCTGACAGCATAATCTATGAATATTCCCAAGGGCTAATCAAGTTTCTAGAGAGGGGTTAACAATTAGGAACAGTATCTAGCTGAGAGCAATTCCTGGCCTGATATATAATATTTTATCTAGTCCTTTCCACTGCTCTGAATATATCTGGTGTCTTTACAGCTGCTGAAAACTACTTAAACTTTTTTTGTTGTTAGTCTCACAAATTAACAAGTCAAGTGAGGATTATATGGAACAGTTAATTATACTTAATTAGTTAAAAGTATACTTGCTTAAAGATGGTTTAAGTGTTCACTTTGCATAAGTACCTTCGAGATTCAACTTCTTCTAAAATCCTTGAAGTATTTTCATCTACAGACAAGGTTCCATTTGTTGATAGCTCAGCTTTGCCTGTTAACAAATAATATGCACATAACATGCTAAACTGTATATTTTACTGTACAGTATAATTTCAATCTCAAGTCTACCACAATATTAATAGGTATCTAACTTCTGTTAGCATAAAAAAATGTTCCTTGGCTGGGAGTAATTCAGGCCTTGAGAACAGAAACAAAATTCTACTACAGTGTTTCCTTCCCTCACATTCTTTTTTGGCAATTGTATGAGTCTTCTCCATACTCAAATGACAGAAGGACTTGTATTAGCATATCTGACTTATCTTATTGACCATTTTAACATTTTTTATTACTTATAAGTGACCAAACATCGTGTGTATGAAAGTCACTTTGCCTCTTTTATGATGTACTGAATTTTATATCCCTTTCACTGACAACCCTTGACTCAAAGTAAGACCTCATCGAAAACAAAAGAAAACAAAACCCAAAACTAATGGTAGAATCAAAAGAAAGAGTCCAAACTTTATACAATGAGATCCTACAGCTGAATCCATGCTGAAACTCAACAGAACCAGTCGGAGGAAGGGCCCTTAAAACTGTAAGGCTGTATCTCTGGCAGAATGAGTAGATTTATGTGAACCCATGGGAGAACCACCAAATGGCCATCTAAATGTTTTTGTCTCAAAGAGCAAATGATTAGAAGTTATAGTATTTATTTTTTAACTTTAAAGTATTTTAAAACTACTTCTAAATATTTTGGAATTTTGAAAAGGGGAGAGTGACAGACTAATGTGAAAATATATAGAAAACATTTTATACAGGGATATAAATATTTTTATTCTCCAAATGGTACATTAGCGTAATGAATAATAAATTATATTGAACATAAAAAGCACTAACGTGATAACTGCTGTAAATACGTTGATTCATGTTTTAATTCATCTTGCCTGCGTTTCATTAGGGTCATGGCTTGTTTTAAGAGAAGTGCATGCATGGATGACTCTATTTCTTGGATGTGGATAATCTGAAATACATATGCAAGTAACATTTGTAGGTCACCCATAATGAACTATAAAATGTATAAAAAGTATTACTTGGAAGACATGTAAGCATAGGTATATGCTTGACTTTTTAATGAAAAAATGTTTCTAATACTGTCACATATGAGTTATAAGATACTGGGAGCACAGTTGTAGAGGTAGACAATGTCAAAAAGAAAAGCACTCTACTATACTGAGAAAGCTACAAATATCACAGGTAACGGAGCCACATGGGAAGGAGCTGGGACATGGACATGAAGGACAGAAAAGAGGAAGGACATAGGAGGCAGTGTGGCTTCCCTCACAGCCACAGGGCAGATGGGCGGGAGGGCCTGCAAGAAGCTGGGGGAGGGGGTATGAAAACTAGAGCATGGGGCAGGGGATTAAAATAGAACACAAATGAAGAACCCAAGAAAACCAACGAGAGAAAATGAAGAACCCAAGAAAACCAATGAGAGACAGTAAGAAATTGTGATGCGGAATCATGACCAGGTGAAATTGGGGAGCTCGGCTCTTGGGCAATAGCTGCTCCTGCTGCAATGGTGTCTCCCAGCTGCTGCTCAGGACTCACCAGTTTGCATGCAAGAGAACTTTTAGGGACCTGGCAGGATGGCTCAGTGGTCTAAAGCACCTGCTTAGGAAAGCTTGGGCGGCTGCAGGGACCGCGGTTGGACCCCTGGCACCACATGCTGCACCAGCCCTGCCCTCAAGGCAGGCTGAGCCGGCCATAAAAATAAATAAATAAACAAACAAAAGTTCTAAAACAAGAAAAAAAAAAATAAATAAAATAAAAAAATTCTTTTAGAAAAAAGAGAACTTTTAATACTGTGCTTATTTTTCCAGGGTGAGTAAAGGAAAACATTACATTCTGAAGAGTACCTCCTGAACTACCAAATAATTGTGGAACATAGTCTACATAAAGCAAAAACAGGGCCCGGCGGGATGGCTCAGTGGTCTAAAGCCCCTGCTTGAGAAAGCTCAGGCGGCTGCAGGGACCAAGGTTCAATCCCCGGCACCACATGCTGCGCCAGCCTTGTCCTTGGGGCAGGCTGAGCCAGCCATAAAAATGAGTGAATAAACAAACAAAAGGTTCTGAAACAAGAAAAAAATAAATGAATAAAATAAAAAATTATAAAAAAAAATAAAGCAAAAATAAAGGATGAAGCATGCAGACACTTGTCAACATTTTTAGTATGCATAAAACAAAACCTACAAAGCATAAATGAAAATAATAAATCTGATAACATAAAAATTTCAAAATATGTGACTGTCAAAAACCAAAAAATAAAAAGACAAACTGGCAAGTTTCCATTAGAGTAAATCATCAAATGTTTAATATATAAAAAAAGTTCATATCACTAAAAAATCCAAAAAACTCAAAACAACCTTCACTTAGAATCAAAATGTTAGCTGGGTGTGGTGGTGCACGCCTGTAATCCCAGCACTTGGGAGGCTGAGGCAGGAGGATTGGTGTGAGTTTGAGACCAGCCTGGGCTACAAAAGTGAGCTCAAGGTCAGCCTGAACTGCACAGCAAGATTCTGTCTCAAAAAGACATACATACACACACACACACACACACACACAAATCAAAATGTTAACAGGGCAAAGAATAATCAAGTCATAAGAAGAAAAACTGCATAAAGCATATTAAAAAAGGAATTGTCTGAGATCAGAAAATAATGTACAAAAACCAAACCTAGTTTTTTTTTCTACTCTAGTTAACAAATAAACTGGCCAAACCTTTCTGGATGACAATCTCACAAAATGCTTAACAAGCCTTAAAATATTTGTATTTAAGAATTCACTCTGGGTCAGTGAGATAGCTCAGAAAACTAAGTGCCTGCTTTGGCAAGTGCAGGGACCAGTGTTTGATTCGTGGTCCTGCATGCTATGCTGGCTCTGTCCCTGGGGCATGGTGAGCTGGCACTCCAGTCTAGGTGTGGTGGCACACACCTGTAATCCCAGCACTGGGGAGTCTGGAAATAGGAAGATCCCTAGGAGTCCGAGCTGCATAGTAAGATCCTGTACCAAATACATAAATAATTCACTCTGCCTTGTTTCATTTTCTAGAATTTTTTTAACAGAAATTTTAACAACTTTTGGAGACAATATTTTATATAGTATTACTTATCACAAAGTAATTGAAAAAAACTCTGTATTAAAAATGTTTAGGACAAGCTGGGTGTCATGGCTCACGCCTGTAATCCCAGCACTCGGGAGGCTGAGGCAGGAGGACTGGCGCAAATTCGAGACCAGCCTGGGCTATAAAAGTGAGCTCAGGACCAGCCTCAACTACATAGCAAGACCCTGTCTCAAAAAGACCCCCCCCCCCAAAAAAAAATGTGTAGGACAGGGCCAGCCAAATAGTTCAGCATATTAAAGCACCTGCAAGCAGGTGCAGGGGCCAGGGATTCGATCCCCAGGCTTGCTGTGCTGGCCTGGCCCCTAGGGCGCGCTGAGACCACAGTTGAGACTGGACATGGTAGTCCAAATTGGTAGTGAAACCCTCAATGGCCCGTAGACCCTTCTCTCTCTAAAAAAAAAAAAAAAAAAAAGTGTAGGATAAATGCCCTGGAAAAGCATCACACAGTGAGACTTACTAGGCTTATATCTTTCTAATTGCGTACATAATAAGTATGGTATCTCTCAGAAAAGGAAGTGATATATTTGTATGTACCTTTTCATTTAGACAGTCAATTAAATTTTCCACATACATTTTCATGCCTTTATAGAATTTATAATTTATAGCTTGATCTGATGAACTCTCCAGATTGTGGATTGTATTCCTGGAGCTCTTGATATTTTCCACATATTTGTCATACTCTCTCTGGTGTGAGCGATGAGTATCCTGTAGTAATGTTAATCTAAATAAATAAATAAGATAAATATGCTTTATTTCACACTTTTCCCTTTCATGTGGCTTTCCACTGTAAATGTTCTCAAATATAACTAACAACGCTGATGAGCATATAATCTGGATTTATTGGACTTGATAAGCAAAGACCACAATTATAGGTACCTTAAGGGGGAAATGTAAAAAGGACACTGGTGGCGTTTCCAGGGCAAAAGCTCATCACAGGCTAATTTTACAGAAGGCAGTGAATGTGGTTTTAGGCTAACATTGGCAAAAATATATAAAGTAGGTTTTGAAAAAGTATCAGTGGCTTTATATTTCAGAGTCTACGTGCAGTTACTGTTAATCACTGGTCTCACAATATGCTGTTATGGTTTGTGTGTATTTGTCCCCCAAAAGCTTCATACAATTTTGGACTTTTACAGTTTGTGATTAACTCATGATCCACTGGGATGATGGGTATGAGCGCTGCACCCAGCCTGGGGCAGATAGCCCGAATGCAACTTAAGGGAGACAGACTTGCCCTCTGTTGCTACTTCTCCATTCTTGTGCTCACTGCTCTTTGCTGCCACCATGAACTGCTGACCTGCACCATGTGCCAGTCAGCCTTGGATCCAGCTGAGTATGGACTGAAACCTCCAATAACTGTGAGCTGAGTAAACCTTTCCTTCCTTTATTTTGCCTGTTAGGTTACTTGTCCCAGCAATGAGAGAAGAGAAGAGTAACTGAGACATGTGTACCTGAAGTTGGCATTAATGTCATTTAAGAATACTATGGCTTGGTGTGATTTAAATTATTTTTTGTGACCCCCCCCACCCAGTGGTTTCTCTGTGGCATCAGAATCTACTGTTTCTAAAGAAAAAAAAAAAAAAAAAGAATTATGTAGACATTTTTCCAGGGAGATGGCTCAGTAGAATAAGTGCTTGCCTGGCAAGGGCAAGATCCTGAGTTTGATCCCTGGTACCACCACCAAAAAAAAAAAAAAAAAAAGTTACGTAGAATGTACTGTTTTTGGAGGAGCATTTTACCTTGGCTACTGCTGTTTTACTTTCCTAAATGCTGTCCTGTTAAATATATGGCAGTGTGTTTTCTTTCAGTCCTGTGAATAGCCTAGGCCTCAACTGATATGACATGGCGAAGAGTCAAATATAACTGAAGGGTTCTTTGCTGTTCAAAATTCAGTTCCCTGACATACATAATGTGCCAAGGGAGGAGGAAGAAACAGACTTCCTCCCATCCCCCTTGACCCCTCCTCCTAGCCCTCTTCCTTCTCTTCCCCCTTCCTACTATTCCCTTTGGTCCTTTTTCAACCTCTCCACTTTATTCCTTATAGAAATGGGAGGAGCTGCTAGTTTGTCAAAGGCCTAGGATACAAAGATAATGTAGTATCTGAAAGCTGATCCATCTGAAGATGCTGAAATATTTCTTTCATTACAAATTTTTTTCACATCAAATTTCCATTTAAGTGAACAACTGCAACAATTTCATTTTAGTTGCAGTGTGATGAAAGAATGAAGTTACTTTAAAGCTAATTTATAGAAAAGATGCTGGGGATCAAAGAATTAACCCAATACTCAGGAGAAAGAAAAGCAGTGAAAATGTTCTTTTAAAACCAAACGAACCAAACCTGACTTCTTTGTATCAAACTGTGATAAGGACTAATTAAAGCTGTCCAGCATCTTCATTGTTTCATACGTCTAATGAGACACACTAAGTCTGGAGCACATACTTAAAACAACTGTGATATATTTTTCCAAACTTTTAGCAAATATATCGCTTACCCTAAGGTTAATACTACTTAGAAGGTAAGTGCTAGGAATGGTGGAATAATAGCTATGCTTGGAAAGGCAACCCATACAAGAAACATAAAACTACAGTTGGGGTAGGGAACTTTTCCTGTTGATTTAAGAAAAAAGCTTCAATAGATTAAAACATTTAAAGGAACAAAATGTCTATTACAGGTCCATTACAGACATACTTAGATACATTGTGATACATTCAGTATAGGGACAAACATATTGTTCTTTTTATAAAGTTACAGGCTTTCCAACAATGTAGAAAATGCTTTGAACATAGTAAGTAAAATAGTAGAATTTTATAATTACTGATTACAGATTACAAAAACTAAAAAAAAAAATCAGTTGAGTTAAGGTGGTAACAGAGCAGGTGCTTTTTTTTCCTAGTAAATCATTTAATAATGAAAAAGAATGTAGTGCTCACTCACTATTAAATGCTGAGTATGATTTAAATTTCAAAATAAATATGACTCACCTAGTGTTTAACTGCTTCTTTATAATCTCTATATTTACTGGTGGAAATGAAGTAGAAGTATCGAACTTCTTCACTGCTGGAGAATCCCTGATGTAGGAAAGGTCTGTGTTTCTTCCCTAGATACAGCAAGGATATTATCATTTCACTTACTTTATAAAAAAGACTCAATGTTCCAGGCTAGGAGAGAATATTCATCTATTGTTCTAAGTCACCGAGCCGGTGGCAATTTGGTACAGTAGCTACAGGCAACGAACAGACAGGGCATTATAAATATTACCTGTGTGACTTGAACTGCTTTCCTCATCTGCTGCTGCTCCCAAAGGTCCTGATTCTCCTCTTCCTGGCTGCTTTCACTCGTTTCTTCATTTCTGGTCACTAAAAAGAGAAAATGAGCTCACAAATAGAAGATAATCTTTTCCTATTGTCACCACAAGAGGCAGCATGTGTGGCAGTTATCTGGGCAGTTAAACATACTTTAAATGTTACTTATCTTCACAATAATCAGGACCACAACACTATGCTGCTAGTTTTGTAACTGAGTAAACTCAGTCTGTGGTGTAAATAACTTTCCTGTAGCTTGAAATGCAGTGACCCGACTCAAGAACTTGCACCCTTGCGGTCAACTGCCTGCTCAAAACACTTCAGCCCCACTAGAGTGGAAAAGGCTGAAAAAGTATGAAATGTCTGCATTTTCTCATCAAAACCCTCTAATTCCTGAGATCCAAGTGAAAGTAACTTTGGGGTTACAAGGAACCAAACTCTTTCTGAAAAAAATATTACAAACATGATACTGAGTTTCTAATGTTTTAAACGTGAGATCATGTGCAGTTTTTTTAACCTGTCAAAAATCAAGTAAGAATCACGCCACTGTCCATATTATATGCCCTGTGGTAACAATACATACCTTTTACAGGCCATAATATCAGGATCAAATTGACCATAAACAAAAGCCAGCACCAGTATTCTTTATATAATGAGATGACACATTATACTTTTTTTTATCTTTTTGAGCAGGCTCTCGCTATGCAGCTCCGGCTGACCGTGAACCCACCTACTTGCAGTGATCCTCCTGCCCTCTCAGCCCTCTTGAGGGCTGAGATTACAGGCGTGCATTATCGTGCCCAGTGGATACATGACTCTTTTTTTTTTTTTGTGGGACTGGGGTTCAAACTCACAACCTTGCACTTGCCAGGCAGGCACCTGTGCCACAGAGCTATCTCCCCAGCCGGATACATGACTCTTTAATGGAGATTTTAATCATAATATATTTCAGTGAAGGAATGCCTGAATCATGTCTTGGTAAATATATGAAATACATACTTGTTTCTTCAGCCATTCTTTGCCTCAGTGTTTGGGGCTTTGGGGTGAACAGTATTCTCTTCTCATGGTCATCAGGCTCACTCTCTGGATCCTCTTCACTGTCTCTCTCCACAGCAGAGGTGGTGGAGGGATGTCTTATGTCCAAAGGAATATAATCATGTTGGACCCTGGCCAGTTCGCGTTTCCTGCGGGCTGCCTGAATAAAAGCTGCATCAGGGATTTTAACTGAAAGAAACAAAGAAGACAATGAAACCCAAACTCCAACAGAAATGTTACAGATCTGTTACACTTAAGAAAAAGGCATGATTTCTCTAACGTTTTTACTATTTTGATATATGCTATATAAATCAATTGAGCTGCACAAATTCTTGCTCAGTACAGGAAGAAAATACCCAATCTACACATATCAGGAAATACATAAAGCCATGCCACCTTGCTTTTAGCTTTCTCACTCATCAGGCGCTGCCAACATCTTGCTCAGGGCTACGTATTTCTCACTTCTGGACCCCAGAGGCACATCTAGCACCACTTCCATCACTCTGATCATAAGACACCAGCACATGCGTTTTGGAATAACACCCCACCCTTGGGTGGGCAGTGCTGCAAACACTTGGCAGCCACTCTCTCACAGAGTTAATTCTCCATCTTCTAGAGCTACCTGTTTTACAGTACTCACTAGCAATGTGATGACTTTTACATAAGTCAACTAAAAACCGAGTCTCTCACTTGTACTAGGTATATTTCAAGAACTCCTTACTGTACATGGCTATTGACTATTGTGCTAAACAGAGAAAACAGAATGTTTTCAGCATAGAAGATGCTATTGAGCAGGGCTATGCTAAGAATATAAACAAAGCCTCAAATGTTTACTAGTTTCTAAATTGTTAATGTAGAGTTCATCACTTCTGTGCCTTGAAAAATTGGATTAAAAAAAAAAAGACTACAAGGTAATAAGGCTATAGTTAGCATGTAATAAATTAATAAAGAAGCACTTATTACTATATTATATTTTAGAATATATTTTAATAATATTTCAAAACATGTCCTTTATAAAGCTATGTTTTTTACTCTACTAAGTTTTTTTTAAAAAGGATCTTAGAGTTCATGAAACGTGACAGAATCTATACCATAAAACAAGTTATAAACACTGGACTGAAGATCCAGACAAATATTTTTGACTTTGTGGAGTATATGTCTGCCATAAATTCTCAATTCTTGCCACTGTAGTGTAAAGTAGCCTTAGATAATAAAAAAGTAATTGAAAAAACATAGCAGCATTTATTAAACTTACAAAAATAGCTGCTAGGTCCCATTTACCCCACAAATGGCAACAGGCTGACTGATCTTTGGAAATAGACTGGTCTTAAAAAAAAAAACAAAAAAAAAACAACAACAACAACAACAAAAAGCAGTGATCACACCATGCAGAGGGCTATTTTCAGTTTCCTGTACATATTAAGTCATCTTCCCTAGTTTTTAAAAAAAAATTTATGTACATGGTATGGGTCTCACTACACAGCTTGGACTCATTGTGATCCTCCTGTCTCAGCTTCCCCAGTGCTAATCTTATAGGTGTGTGTCACCCCCCCCATCCCCCCGTTTTCTGTGGCTGCCTCTATAGGCCCAGGGTGGGGCTGGGACAGCATGTGGTATTGGGGATCAAACCTGGGTCCTTACACTTGCTGGGCAGGCACTTAGATCACTGAGCTACCTTTCCAGCCCTTCTAGAGTTTTAGAAAGGCCACACCATGCACCTGAAGCATTCTCAGTAACAGAGGCTTATCACCCTTCAGCACCATTCTGTGATGGTTACGGTGCACTGTCAACCTGACTGGTGCTGGATCCCCTGGGGACTTGCGAAGCCCACTGCTGGCGCCTGCATGGGTCATGGAGGTACAGCCTTGAGGTCTGTGTCTGGTTGCCTCACCCCTTTCTCCATGGCACTGCTCTGGTATTTGCTTCTTGGCACCAAGAGACATGAAGCTTTGTTCCCCATACCCTTCTACCAATTTGGAGCCAGCCAGCCATAGACCAAATCTTACAACGTAAGCCAAATTGAACCTCTCCTCCTTTAAGTTATGAATGAGGTACGGTGTCTACAACTGGAAAGTGGCTCATATACAAAGTGACTCTCCCGGCATAGCACTGCAGCTGAGAATACACTCTGCAGACTACTTTGGTTAAGGCCCAGTTCAGCCTCTTAGAAGCTGTCTGGCCTTAGAGATGTTACGCAATGAAACTTCTGGGTTCTGACAGTCATGAGTAAGAACCTATCTGCCCCATGCTCAACACCTGGTTCTTTCCTCAACAATTAGGATCATCTGCATAGAAAATACTCTTGCAGGGGACTAGGGTTCAGTTTTGAATATGCCTGTGCATGTGTGTACACATGTGTGTACACATACAGGTTCTTAAATAAAGCTATAAATATGACCAACCTGTTGATGAAAATTTTCTTTCTTCTAGAGAGCTAGAACTGTCAGAGGATGAAGTCTGATCATCTTTACTCTCTGAGGAGTGCAGTGTTCCATCCTCTTCATCTGTTGAAATATCAACTCTTCTGGGCTCTAATATTTTGAATATAACAAGCAAAATATTGGTTTCAATCAATGAAATTCTGAACAACAGCTGGCATACACATACACACACACATATGTAAATGTGGTTACCCCTTCCCTAATAATTAAACTTTTTTCAACTTCCAATCTAGAAGATCAGATTAGTAGTTTCTCCTGTTTTCAGCCTCCCAATGTGCTGGGATTACAAGCCCATGCCACCATGTCCAGTCTCAGTAGCAGTATCAGAGTGCCCGGGGGCAGGGCCGGCAGGGCATGCTGGGGACTGAACCCTGGCCATGCGCTTTGCCCTAAGCAGGCCTTTTAATCTGCTGAGCTATCTGGCTGACCCTCACAATTTTTATTTGTGAGGGCCTCTTTAATAGGACTAAAAGGAGAAAACAATTGGAGTTCAAGGCTAACTGGAAACTATAGTCCTTAGCCGGGCGTGGTGGCGCACGCCTGTAATCCCAGTACTCCGGAGGCTGAGGCAGGAGGATCGGTGCGAGTTCGAGACCAGCCTGGGCTACAAAATGAGCTCAAGGCCAGCCTCAACTGCATAGCGAGACCCTGTCTCAAAAAGTCAAAAAAAAAAAAAAAAAGTCAGAAAAAAAAAAAAGAAACTATAGTCCTTAAGTCCCGGACTTTAAGCAATACACTTTATGTAGAGAAATTTATTCTGTGCAAGAACTGTAAGAGCTGAGAGCTACTTCAAAAGGACTACAGTACATATCATCTATCTCCGTTAGGATACTTAAGCATTACATATACCACATTTTTAATCTCAGATTTTGCCAATAACTGATGGACAAAAAGCAAAAGAAAACGTTCCCAAATCTGTCAACTGTATTTTAAAACATGTACTGTTCTTATGTGTATTTGGAGAAAATGGGCACTTTCCAAAAGGTACATACAACTTTCACCCGTGTAACGTCATTAAGAGTTCAGTGAGACCATCGTGACCACCTAGTTCATAAGGACAACTCCCCTCCCGAGGAGCTGGTGGGGGTCATTGGGGGTGCAGGATGCTGCTGGGCCCCGCCCCACCCCGCCCCAAGAGGGCTCAGGCAACACGCGCGCGCGCTGACTAAGCACTCGCATCTCCTAAGCCAGTGCCCTCGGGACCGCCAGGGCCAGCACGCTCCGAGGAACGCCCGGCCCGGGCCCCCCGCTTCCCGCCCGCGTCACCTGGGGCGCTCGAGCCGCCGTCCGCGCGCCGCGAACTCGCCCAGACCCGACTCCGACCCCGAGGGCCCCGGACTCGTAGCTGCGATCCCGCTGGCTCCGCGCGGACTCCAGCAGGCGGACCTTGCTCCGGCGAGTCCGGGGCCGCCTGCTCCTTTTGCGCCCCGGACTTAGCCTTCGGATCCTCGCCGCCATCGCTATCGCTGGAGTCCACCTGGCGCCGGCGGAAAGTCCGCTGGGGCCTGTGAGCCATGGTCGTGTCGCCGGGCGCAGCTAGCGCGAGTGCCGGAAGCGGCACCCGACGCGCGCTCCCGCTTCGCCTGGTGGCTGCGTGCGCGCGCCAACGCCTCCGGCCGTCAACGTCCCTTCGCGCTGCGCATGCGTCACAAGTGCGCCTAGGTCTGGTGGGCGGAGTTCCTGGGTCTGGTGGGCGGAGTCCTTCCTCCCGCGCGTTCTCCCTTTCCCCCTGGGAGTCACACAGACCCATACTCTCCGGGCTGGGTCAAGATAGTATCATTCGGTGCCAACTCCATTTAGGAGCAGGGCGCAGTGCTCTCGGTTCTGGAGTAGAGCCAGATCAGTTCTTTCTGGAAAGAGCTCACCGACTTCAACCTAGAATTAAAAAGAAAAGAGGTGTTAGGTGGAGGGACGTCTGAAAGTCAGCGAAGGCTACAGGTTGGATAGGCAACAAAACAAAACAAAAAACCCGATAGTTCACAGGCAATAGAGCCTCAACCGATACTCATGAAAGGCTTTGGTACAGAGAAAAAGGATATAAATAAAGATGCACAGACAACTAGGAATGGGGAATGGGTATGGCAACCCCGACTGTATTCACAGGGCCCTGAAGAACTCTACCTTCAACTTGGAGTGTCCTGTGTCCCTGGTGAAACCGACCATTACTTGGTTGCCTCTGATCACCTGCATCTGGATCTGTTAATCACTGAGTTTATTTAACTTCTTTTGCTGGGATTGGGTCCTACATTAAAGTGCAAGCCTTTCTATGAGTTTCATGGAATGGATTATTTTAAGGGATTACATTTTCTGCTTCTTAGCTTATGTCTGTATTTTTGGTAAAAGTTGCTCTGTTAATCCATTTAGGCTGACCTTTTCAGTATACTCCTTTCTTCTTGTCCTGTCCTCTTTATCCCCTTCCTCTATAAATTTTGTCCAAAACAAGACTGCCTCATCCAACATTTTGTTGTCAAGAAAATAAAACACACTAGTGTCTTCATAAGAATCTCCTTGTAAATCAGTTTCCAATGTCTCTGACCAAACCTAGCTGTCACTGATACAAAGTAAAAGTGTGGTGGCCGAGGTGCACAGGAGCCCCTGGTGTTTAAGCTCAGGAGTTTTGTAAGAAGAAAACCTGTATGGTGCAGCCAGCCAGCAGCGAGACCCAGAGCTGTCATTTCAGTGGTGCCTTCTAGATTATTAGGCAAGGTTATAGAAAGAGAAAGGAGAAAGGCTGCTTGTCGTTTGGATGGCGAAAGAAGGAGTTTTACAGCTATGTCTTACAGCTCAGGTGATCATCTCGCATCACAAGTTGTGTGTTTCTTGGGTGGGGAATAAAGAGCCATGCCCTGTGCTTTGACTTTGAGTAGTTTACGATAGGTAATGATCATTTGACCTAATGATCAAGTGGCCACACTGACTCATGTCCATTCTTGAAAAAGTTAATTTTTACTGACATTGATAGAATCTGTAGGCTTCACCTGAAAGACAGTTGAGCGCTTCGTTATTTAGGGAATTTATGTCTAGGTGGGCCCTGCCTTACGCATTTTATCAGCTGATCATACACAATAAATTTTGATGATAGATAACAGATCAGAGGAAAATAGGTTCATTCTGGCTTACATTTTCATACATAGGTAGCAGGATCCAAGGCAGGGAGGGTATGATGGGAGGGTCTGGAGGAGAACAGCTGCTCACATCATGGGGATCACGAAGCAAAGAAAGAAGTGGGGGGCTTGTGGGGGACATAGACCCATGCCGACGCACCCCCAGGGACCTGCATCTTCCCACTGGGAGCACACTCAGCTGCGAACCCGCCAGTGGATGAATCCATGCGTGAATGCAGCAGCAGCACGACATGCCCCCCCATCCAAAGTCCCACCTCTGATGGCAGAAGAGCTTTGGGGAGGGAATAATCCAGATCCAAAACACCGCAGTGTGTAACTTTAAGGGGGTTCTAAGAATTGACTGACATTGAGAAAAACGTACTCATTCTGTATGGGAAGGGTTTTCTTAGAGCTTTATAACAGAAAATGACAATGTATAATTGGCAGTGAAGGGTATCACATCCTAGCAACAAAGTGATAGCCATCTATGGGTGCATTAGTTGGGGTGGCTTTTTGTTCACTTTCTTGGTCACAGAGAGATCTCAGATTTAGCTGAAGGGTTCTACCTATGGACAGTCTCAAAGGCCACTAAGTCTATTTTCTGGCTTTTGGGTCCCCCAGGAACCTCCTGAGGCTCCAGCCATTGTGTCTGAGATTAACACCACTACCAGAGGGTGTTAAGGAGTGACTGGGAACTGGGCTGGCGGCAGGAGGGCACTGGGTGGGGAGGGTTTTTGTCATTGGAAGATGCATTTCTAAGAAACAGTCTTGTCTGCCAAAATAAATACGAAGTATTTATATGGTCTTGGTCAAGTGTGTTTCCATACCATGGAAATGCTACATAATTCCTAAAGGCAATCCTGATGGAAAAAAAAATCACTGAAGTCTGAAAAGACAATCACAATTTCTACAGATTAAAATCTGAAATATCAAACTCATGAAAGCTAAGATTCTGAAAATTGCAATCACCATGCAGTGAGAGGGAAAAAGATTCATGAGAGGTGCAAAATAAAACAAAAACCACACAAAAACCTCCACTGAAACGTGGAGAAGGAATTAATGTGTGGTTTTGGAGTGTGCAGAATAGTCACACAGTGTTAGATGGAGCAGATAAGGAGAAGCTGATGAAGCACTTCTTAAGAGTGTGTCTGTGAGAACAGCACATAAGTTGGAGTGGACAGTTTGCTCTCATTGTGTATGGGTATCATCCAGTCTCAAGAGAAGAAAATCACAAAGTGCTCTATCCCTGACAGCTGTGACAGTTCTCTTTCTTATTGCAGTCAAAGTGAAGTGCCAGTTTGCCTGCCTTCAGGATCAGCTGGAAGATTGATGGGCCACACTTCTGGGTGTGTCTGGGAGAGCCATGGAGGCCTGGCCTTGAGGTCTGGTCTCTGGCCTCTTCCTCTGGCACTGCCTGGGCATCATAGGCTCACCAACTTTTCTTTTCTTTTTTTTTCTTTTTGAGACAGGGTCTCACTATGCAGTTGAGGCTGACCTTGAGATCACTTTTGTAGCACAGGCTGGTCTCGAACTCACACCAATCCTCCTGCCTCAGCCTCCCAAGTGCTGGGATTACAGGCGTGAGCCACCATGCCCGGCTCACCAACTTTTCTATATCCTTTTGCTTGCTATTCTTTCCAGTTAACCATGGACTAAATCCCCTGAATTTTGCTACATCCTTTTGTCACAATGTTCCTGACAGCTGACAGTGACCTGAACCCACAGATATTAGGAGTCAATTTAAGTTGTGTCACATGTTCTGTTTCAACAATGAGAAAGCTACTACAATTACTACTACTACTACTGCTACTACTACTACTACTACTACTACTACTATTACTACTACTTTGTAGTGCTGGGAACTGAACAAAGAGTCTCATATGCGCCAGACAAGTGCTCTGTCACTGAGTTGTATCCCAGCTACAGGTGGCTGTGTTGAGCTACTTTCTTATGGTTATATTTCATCTGGGTTGTATGTATTACAGCCATGAGACTGTTTTTACTACATTTGAGTGTTTTAGCTTGCAAAGATATGTATGATGCTATTGATTATTTTATTGTATAAAGTAGTCTATCATGTGTTCTGTCATATTTTTATGTTTCTTAAGCAAGTGTCCTTTACAAATCTGAAAAAAATATCTTTTAAATAATTTGTAATTGTTTTCCAAGAACATTTTTGGACTTTGTTCTTTTGGGACTTCAGACTATAGACATTTTGTTCTTTTGGGCTTTCACTATTTGAGAATATGACATTTGGGAATGCATTTTTTTTTTTTCCGGATTGTGTTGGTCAGATTTCTATCACTGTAACAAATGCCTGTGAAAAATCAACTCTGAAGAAAGATGGATTTATCTTAACTCACAGTTTTTAGAGACTTCCGTGGTTGATTATCTGGCGTTTGTGAGCCTGTAGTAAGGTAGTACATCATGATGGGGAACTCAGAGTAGGACAAAGCTGTTACCACCTCATGCTAGGCAGGAATCAAGAGGGAGAGAGAGACAGAGAGAAAGGGAGAGAGAGAGAGAGAGAGAGAGAGAGAGAGAGAGAGAGAGAGAGAGAGAGAAGGTCAGGGTCCTCATATCCCGCACAAGGGCATGTCCCCAATGGCCCAGCTTACTCCCACTAGTCCCCAACCCCTAAAAGTTCCATTGTTTTCCAGTAGTGCCACAGGCTTGTGATTGAGCCTTTAACGCATGGTCTTTTAGGAAACATTCAAGGCTCAAACTTAGCCGTAATTATAGCCCAACACACTGAAATCACTTGGGAATTATGTTTCCATAGATAGGCTCAGCCATCAATTTTGTGATGGGATGTGAGTGTCTTCATTATTAACAAGCTCTCAGGGAAGCCTAAGACTTTTTCTGAGAACTAAATTCTAAATAGCAAGATGCAAAAAAAAAAAAAAAACAAAAAAAACCCAAAAAAGTTATCATTAGATCCTCAGAAAAATTAATCTTGAAGATTTAAAACATTTTTGAATGCTCTGCTGGCCCCACCCCTAACATGCACTGAGATGGCAATTGAGACTGGGCGTGGTGGCATGTGCCTGTAATCCCAGCCCTTGGGAGGCTATAAACAGGTGGATCACTATGAGTCTGATCTAGTAGTGAGACCCTGGACACCCTGTAGATCCTTCCTTAAAATATAAGGTGATATAAATAAATAAAATAAAATAATTAAAAATTTTTTGAATAACTTAATCATTGATAAACTTCATGTCAAATTATAGTGGTCCCTAAATGTCATTGCAAACTCTAAAATTTGGCAACTGAGTAGTCTTTAAAGACACAAACTACTAAGAACGTACCCAAGGAAAGTGAGGTTAGCTAAGTATAGAAGCTTTTCACTTTTTCTGTCTATATCTTCTCAGAAAAAGCTCCTGTTAGCCTTCAACACCACCTTTGGTGGTGTTGCTTGTTGTGTTGCTTGCTTTGTGTAGATTGTTTTATTTTATTTATTTATTTATTTTTTGTCTTTTTGAGACAGGGTCTCGCTATGCAGTTGAAGCTGGCCTTGAGCTCACTTTTGTAGCCCAGGCTGGTCTCGAACTCACACCGATCCTCCTGCCTCAGCCTCCTGAGTGCTGGCGTGTTGATTGTTTTAAAGGGGATCAGTAGGGGCTGGGGAGATAGCTCTGAGGCACAAGTGCCTGCCTGGCAAGTGCAAGGTTGAGAGTTTGAACCCTGGTCCCACAAAAACCAAAACAAAACAAAAACAATAGAGGGAATCAATAGGACAGAATTCACGCTCAAGTTTGTTCAAGGGGGAATAATTTATTCAAGAGTGATCTAAAGTGTGGTGTTGGTGGCTCAGAATGCTCTCTTTTCCCTTCCAATATCACCAAGTCAAAAGCTATGCCCCACAAAAATGTAACATTACCAGACAAAATTCAGTGTCTTCGGCTGAGTCCGGAGCCTGTAGTTTAAGCAGGACAGTTGCTTCCTTCTCTGGCATTCTGTCTAACCAACAATATACAATAATTTAGCATGAATGCAGCCTACTGCCTCTGTGGAGAACTGTGTCCACTTGCAATATTGAAACTTGAAAACATGTCACTTTATTCGGCTTTCTGGATGCAGCTATACTAAGAGGCAGGTCAGGCATCTAGTCGTCTGGGGATATGGCACCGTGGTGGCACATGTGCCTACTATACCTGCCTACATGTGTGAGGGCCTGCGTTTGATTTCCTTACCTGGAAAAGGAAAGGCCAGGTTATACTGAGGTAGAATGAAAAATTCTGCTATTTTTTGTGTAAGCTGAATATTCGTTCTAAGGGAAAATTGAGAAAACTTAGTTCCTCTGAGCATTCCCTGGATATAAAAGATAAAGAGGATTTATTTAAGAGGTAGAAAAGTATTATGATTTTTATCCTCTGTTCCCAGGGAAAACAGAATGAGGTCTTTAGTGAAAGAATTACCAAAAAAAAAGTGTTACCAGATTTAGAGAGCCTGGCAGGATGGCTCAATGGTCTAAAGTGCCTGCAGGCAGCTGCAGGGACTGCAGTTCGATCCCCGGCACCACATGCTGTGCCAGCCCTGCCCTCAGGGCAGGCTGAGCCAGCCATAAAAATAAACAAACAAACAAACAAACAAACAAACAAAAAAAGATTTAGAAAAAAATATAGTGTAGGGTATCAGTAGAATTTGAGTTTAGGATAAACAAAGAATACAGTTTTCTTTCTTTCTTTCTTTCTTTCTTTCTTTCTTTCTTTCTTTCTTTCTTTCATTTGTAGTATGAGTTTATCCCATAAAATATTGGGATATATTTTCATGGGACATTTTAGAATCCAGGCTAAGAGAAAGATGTATACAATTTCAAAAGCTTCATAACCTGTGGTACAGGGGGAGTTTGCTGGTGTTTCTGGAACTCTAGGAGAATGGTGGCCGTGGAGTTCCCGGTTACTGTACGGAAGGGCGAGAGGTTTTGAAGACACGATACTATTTTCTTCTAAACCATCAACAAAACTTCGCTCCATACAGTCTTGACTGCACTAATTTGAAAGAAGAACTTGGTGTCTATGGTCGAGGTGGTGGATGAGCAAGGCCGATGACGTCACAGTTTCAGAGCTACGAGTGTCAGAGATGGGATGAACGATGAGAGAAGCAGGTGGCTGAGCTCACGGGTTCAGGAGTGGCCTTGGGACCGTGCCTTCCCCAGTGGACCCACGGAGGTATGACTTCAAGGGGCTGATGCTCTGGGGAGTGGGGAGGGTGCCCATCAGGCAAAGGGCAGCCAGCGAGCACTTCGTTTCTCCAAACAACCTCTGCCTTGTGTAGTACTGATCCCTGCCGTATAGATTTTCTCTTTCACATGCGTACTGGCATTTTCCTCCAAAGAGAATAACAATAATAAGACAGCTCTTATTAGTCCTCCGCTATACTTATGTAAAATACTACTATATTAATTGATTGATTATTACTTTCTGCTGCATTACTTCCATTCACGAAGTATAGGATGGCAATGGTTAACAGTTGAAGAAGGTTGTCATATAAAAAATTTCCTGTTTCTACCAATTCATGCCCTATTTACTGAAGCTGTATTACTCTAAAATGAGATGACGTTTTATTTCCATGCCTAGCAATTTAGTCGCGTGTGCTGAGCTCCCTCTAGTGAGAAATATACTGATCACAGAAATACTGTGTCAAATGCTCTTTCAGAAATTCCCTGCTGTCTTATTATAGAGATATTTAAAAATGTTCTTCTGTGAACAGGATATAATTTCATTTTAAGCCAAAATTTTTCAAATTTCCTCACAGCACAAAAGTTTGGAAAGTCAAGTACGTAAATAAAATATCACTTTCCCTTTAGAATTAAAAAATGGAGAAACTAGCCGGGCGTGGTGGCGCATGCCTGTAATCCCAGCACTCGGGAGGCTGAGGCGGGAGGATCAGTGAGAATTCGAGACCAGCCTGGGCTACAAAACTGAGCTCAAGGCCAGCCTGAACTGTACAGCGAGACCCTGTTTCAAAAAGACAAAAAAAAAAAAAAAATGGGGAAACTTACTGTATACTATAATCATGTTAGGTCTTTCTTTTCTTTTCTTTTTCTTTTTTTTTTTGATACTGAGGATCGAATTCTGGCCCTTGCGCTTGCCACCAGGCAGGCACTTATGACTCTGAGTTATCCCACTGTTCTGCCTTTTATAGTAATCACAGTTATACATTTAAAAAATTGTTATTACTACCTAGGCATGCACACCTAACCACTATGCTATAGTTTTGTCCATGTTTTTAAAGTTTATAAAATGGAATCATACATGTTTGTTGCTTTGTGCCTGTCTTTTTTGCTTAATGTACATTTGTGCTATGATTCCACATAATTCTGTATGATGGTAGTCCTTATGGCTGTGCAATATTCTATTTTATGAATGCACTGCAGTGTATCTACCCCAATTTTAGCAATATTTGGCTGTTTTTAGTTCTTTTACTGCAATACAAATCACATTACAATGAATATTCTTTCATCTATTCCTTGTAGTCATTGCAGTTGAATATAAATTTAGGAGTGGAATTGTGGGATCCCACGGTATGTGTGTTTTCAACTTTAGTGGAAAAATGGCAGCCTCTAAAATAGTAATTGCCCTTCTACAAAATACAAAACAAAACAAAAACCATAGACACAATTGACAATTTAGGGGTCTGGGAAGATAGCTCAGGGACACAAGTACCTGCCTGGCAAGTGCAAGGTCCTGAGTTCGATTTCCAGTTCTGCAAAAACAAGCAAACAAACAAAAAACCCCCCAAAACCCAAAGACATAAAATAATAATTGCTCAAATTTTCACATTTCTCAGCAGTGTGTTGCTTTCTGTAATGGCTCTTTATCCTTGCCCACATTCAGTATAATCAGTTTTCTTTTTGTTTTAGTCATCTAAGTACATATTTTCATTCTTTGAATTCAAATTTCTTTGTTACAAGTAAGATATTTATTTCTTTTCTTTCTCTACTCATATATTTTATTCAACATTTTCCTCAAAATTTGTTCTCTGTGGGTCCTATTTGAGGAATCTTTCTGTAGCCCAAGGTCAGGAAGATATTTGCTGTTATTATGTTATATTTATAGACCCAAAATACACCTACCATGACATAGTTGATTCCATGGCTATAGTTTGTGTTTTCAATGTCTTCCAAAGGCCCAGGAATTAATGGCTTGGTCCTCAGTTTGATGCCATTGAAGGTGATAAAAACGTTTAAGGAGAGGGCTGTGGTACAAGCATGGCCTTAAGGAGACTGTAGGATGTTAGCATCTTTCTATTATTATTATTATTTGGTATGGAGTCTCACTGTGCAGCTCAGATGCATAGTGATCCTCCTGTTTTGAGCCTTCCTTGTGGTGGAATTACAGGTGTGCGCCACCATGCGCAGACTCTGTGGGAGGCTCTGTGTACCTGAGGGTGGGTCCGGTGTGGCATGTGGTGCCAAGGATCGAGCTCCAGCCCCTGTGCTTGCCTAAGCAGGCACTTAAATCACTTCTCTCTTTTGTTCTTTCCATTATGCAAGCAGGCCTTCTCCGTCGGTGCCCAGATCATGGTGTGTGATGCCAGGACAGGCCCAGAGCAACAGGGCCAAGATGCATGGACTGAAACCACAACTGTGAGCCAGGGGCCAGTTGACTCTTTTTCTCTTTTTAAGTTAATTTGTCTTACATGTGGTTATGGTCATGAAAGACTGTTGAACACAAGTGAAATGGTAGGCAGGTATTATTTTTTCATATACATATTTGATTGATCTAATTTGATTAAACATCACTGTGGAGAGCCATCCATCGCTTGACCTCTGACAGAGTCACGTTGGGTCCGGAGGATTTGCCAAGCACAGCCTCACGTGGATGTGTCTCTACCAACCCACTGGGCACTCTTAGGCTTATGGTTCACATGAGAGAAAGGTCACAATTAATCATCCAGGTTTTTGGCATAACGTGATTAAGTGCATAAAGTTGTTTCAGAGATTGACTCCTTGCCTCCTACTTTGGAAACGTGCAGAAAGGAACAAGCCTAAGCCAAGAATATTCAACAATAAGGAACTTTAGAGTTAAGATCAAGTAAGAAAGCACCTGCTGAGGGCTGAGGGTTTTGGCAGGGCAGAAATAGAACAGAAAAAATAGTGGGAGCTGGGGTGATAGCTCAGAAGTCCGAGTGTCCGTCTGGCAAGTACAAGGACCTAGGGTTCGATCCCTGGTACTGTATGCCTTGCCAGTGTGACATCAAGCAGGCCGCCATTACTGGCATGGGTGCGGTGATGCACGCCTGTAATCCCAGCAGTGGGGAGGCTGAAACAGGAGGGCCACTATGAATCTGAGAGTCTGAGCTGCTCTAGTGAGACCCTGTATCAAATAAATAAATAGATAAATAAGTGAATGATTAAGAAAGAACAATAGTTGATTCCATGACTACTCTTAGTTTATACTTTGTACTTGTATGAATCAAAATTGAAATTGTTTCTCACCGATAGATGGAAAGGCACATCTGTTAACCCTTGCATAAAGAAAGTGTAAGAATCACTCATTTATAAATAAAAATTGCTGATACCATTCTGGGTTGGAGAGACAAGCTCTTTTTCCCTCCTAACTCCACTATATTTGTCCAAGTCTGTTTTTCTCTACCATCCACTTTCCTTTCTTCTCAGGTTGTTGTTCCCTGGAGGCTGAGGCAGGCCTTCGGCACATCACATGATTGAAAACTTCTAAGTACATATATTAGTTAGACAGAAATAATAAATCCATTTCTTTTTTTCAGTATATTTGGTACAGCGCATCACTACACAGCTCATAGTTATGGTGATCTCCCTGCTTTCAGGCTCCCCAGTGCTGGGATTATAGGTGTGAGCCACAGTAGCTGGGCTCAGTGACCAGCCCAGCCCACCCTGGCCGTGAGGCTGGTGCTGCATGTGGTGCTGGGGATTGAACCCTGGTCCCTGTGCTTGCCTAAGTTTGCCTAAGCAAGCACTTGAGTCTGCCGAGCTATCTTGCCCAGTAAGTGCATTTCTGTCACTTAGCTTTGGCAGTTTGTAACTTAAAGACAGTTCAATTAAGTTCTGCAGTATCCACTTCTCTTTTTTTATACTGCTTTAAAGAAATCACAGATATGTTTATTGCATAAATACTTCAAGCATCTCTAACATGTAAAGACTATTTTATAAAGTAAACATACTGACAATGTAATAATTACACAGAAGAATTAAAAGCAATCTTTAATATCATATCTAGTTAATATTCAAATTTGTAATTTTCTCATAGCACTAAAATGTTTGAGATATGATAAAAATGAGAGCCTGTGATTGGACTAATTGATTGGTTTCTCAAACAATTTACAATCTGAAATAATCTTTCTCTTCTCTTCAGTTGTTCACCACCCTGGTGCATTTTGGGAATTTATTTGTTGAGCAAAATTAAGATATATTCTACATTGCAGTTTTGCTAACTATGTTTACATGATGTCATCTATGACGTTCTTCTCTGTGGCCTATATTTTCTCTTAAGTAGGGGTTTGCTAGGATTCAGGTTCAATGTTTATGACTGCTGTAGAGGAAGTGCCATTTCTTTCATCCAAATGTGTTGTCATGACTGGTTACAGCGGCACAGATCTGCCATCTGCCATCCCAGCTTCTCAGGAGGCTGAGGCAGGAAGATCAAGTGCTTGAGACTTCCCTGGGCATTTTAGTGAGGTTGTCTCAAATAAAATGTTTAAAAATGGCTGAGTACAGTGCCCTGCCCTTAGTGGCTGAACATTTGCCTAGCCTGCATGAAGTTCTAGGATTAATATCCTGTACTGTAAAAAAATGACTATCAAACTGTCTCTGTGCATATATGTGTGTGCTATATTAATATGTAATATCTTGATCTAATAATTCATTTGCACTTAAAGATGGTAGTTTTTGGGGCCCAGCGGGATGGCTCAGTGGTCTAAAGCACCTGCTTGGGAAAGCTTGGGCGGCTGCAGGGACCACGGTTTGATGCCCGGCACCACATGCTGCGTCAGCCCTGCCCTTGGGGCGGGCTGAGCTGGCCATTAAAATGAGTGAATAAACAAACAAAGGTTCTGAAACAAGAAAAAAAAAAAAAAAAGATGGTAGTTTTATAATTCTACTACTTCTATTAAATGTGTTATTCAGAATGCTTTTCATTTTTTTTTTGTGGGGGCAAGGGTCTACAGGGTGTTTAGGGTCTCCCTATTAGATTGGACTCATAATCATCTGTTTACAGTCTCCCAAGAGCTGGGATTACAGGCGCTCGTCACCATGCCCAGTCTCAATTGCTGTCTCGGTGCATCCTGGGGGCGGGGCTGGCACAGCAGACCCCAGGATTGAACCCTTGGCCCCTGTGCCTGCTTGCAGGTGCTTTAATCCACCGAGATATTTGATTGGCCCAAGCTATTTGGCCAGCCCACTTGGATTTTAAGAACAGGGTCTGCTATCTTTCCTAGACTGATGTTGAACTCCTTTTGTGTCAACCTCTTAAGTAGTGGGAACTGCAGACAAGCAGAATATTGTTTTAAAAGAGAAAAAGCTAGCCAGGCGTGGTGGCACACGCCTGTAATCCCAACACTTGGGAGGCTGAGGTGGGAGGATCGGTGAGAGTTTGAGACCAGCCTGGGCTACAAAACTGAGCTCAAGGCCAGACTGAACTGTACAGCGAGACCCTGTCTCAACAAAAACAAAAACAAAAACAAAAACAAAAAAAACAACAAAAAAAGAGAAAAATGCTAATCTAATAGTGAGATACTTGGTGATGTCATCTACATATGATAAATGCTCATTTTTTTCTATTTATCAGTTTTCAAAATGGTAAGTTGTTTGATACCATTCTGTGATAGTGGCAAATGAGTATTTCTCAAAAGTTTTATATGTAGCCATATAATAAGTTCAAACACATTGGCTACATTTTGAATCATGGACATTATTATTCTTATTGACAATCAAGTTATTACAACTTTGATAAAATACAAATTATTACATAAAACTAAGAAATGGAGCCATTATTATAAGAATACAGGATAGCTGGTGAGTAGGGACATGGTCAGGTTTTAGAAGGGCTTAAAATGACATTAGATTGTCCTTTTCTCCCTTCCCCTCCCCTCCTCTATTCTTCTCTATGCGCCCCCTCCCCTCCCCTCCCCTTCCCTCCCCTCTTCTTTTCTTTTCTTTTCTATTTTTGCATGTTAGAGACTGAACCCAGAGCTGTGCACTTGCTAAACAAATGCTCTATCACTGAGCTCTCTCCCCCATCTATATCTCCACCTTTTAAAAAACAGTGTTTTTAGACATCTTACTAAACAGGCTGGCCTTGGCCTCGCCCTCCTTGTGTACGCCATGCCTGGCTCTCCTCCAATCGCTCACCTTTGGGTGTCTGCTTTGTTCATCTCTCTGGCCACTCCCTCTCTCCACTTCTTAATCTTCACGGTGAACAGAAGTCCTTCCAACTTTTACTCTGCACCAGCCCATCTGTACCATTTATTCAGAATCTCCATTTTTCTTGTCATCTATGAACTTCAGTAAAAATGGAAAGAACTCAGGGAACTCTAAGAACTATGAATAACTATCAAATCACTAAGAAACCTCAAGTACCCGAGAATGAAATTATCACCGTTAGCCCTGAGAGCAATAAGACCAATCCACTCTAAGGACCACAGATCCCTCTGAGTTAAAATCAGACTGTCATGCCTTTGAGTGTGACCTCCCATCCTAGATTCTACTCTATGACAGTGTGTGATTACTAAACGTCACGAGAAAGTAATATGATGCCTCTAACATCACCAAGTTGTATTTCCAAAACATCCTCTTAAATACAGTCAGCATAATTGGAAATCTGGATATTTAGTATGCACGGATGGGAGAGAGAGACTGTCCTTGATGTCTAGTGACTAGGCCTTTCCTAGTAATGTTAACCCAGTGCTAAAATACCCAAGGGTTGATCCCAACTTAACAGCCGGGATATTTTCTGCCGTCAACTGGATGGATCCTGCATCCATAGTGCTTATGTTTAGGGCCCTTAGGATCTGATGGACTAGGAAAAGCATCTTCTATCCATAACAATGGGCAAGATTAATTTTCAGACATTTTGTGATCTATCTGTTGTTCCTTTGTTGTCAACTTTATCTGTTGTTATGCTTTCAGTCATTAACTCTTAAAAAGCTTTCCACTATGACTGCTCTTATATTTATTCTATTACTTTGGACTCTTTATACTCTTTGGCCATTCAAGAAAAAAAAAAAAAAAAAAAAAAAACTTTTCTGATGTTTTTCTCGGGTCCCCTTCTGTCCCTCTTCCCAGACAGAAGCTTTCTTTCTCTTAATAAATCTATTCTGCTAAAAATAAATAAATAAATAAATAAATAAATATTAAACCTTAATTTCCCATTAGCTTTTTGCTAACATCACTACTGAACCATACTGAAATCATTACTTTTACTGAGGTCACCACTGTATCAGAAAAATCTAGTCTCTCAGGAATGAGAACCAATTTAAGGCTACTCCTTTCACAAGAGACGTATCAGTGTGCTTTTCAGGAAATATTCTTCCCCACATAAGGAATCTGCCCAACTGGAAGGACAAAATAATTGGCCTGATTTTCCGGCTGCACATTGTGAACACAGTTGGTAGTGCTGGGTCACCACTTTTGTGAACATCAGCTTGCCCGGGCCTGCCACACTCTAAGTAGTAATCATATTCCGGATAATTCTTAGAGATTTCCTAACATGCAGAAGCACCATCCCAATGCCCAAAAGCTCCTCAAAGGGGTTGGTGCAAGCTATTTTGAAAAACTCCTTATGGGGAAATTAATTCATTCTTTGTGCATGCTCTATGGGTTATAGCTTCTACGACAGGGAAATCAAAACAAAATGCACTGAAAAAGTGTTGAGAGGAGAAAAGGTTAATATATAAATCATATAATTTCTTCTCCATGAACATGATAAACCACTTTAAATTTAAATTCCTCAGATAGAGTTATCATGGAGATCCATAGCTCTGGATTTGTCCTTAACAAGTCAAGGTAAAATTTATCCTGTAACCATCACTTCCTTATGTGCTTATATACTAGAGAGCAAGTAGAGTGGACCATGACCAAGTTAAAATAAAAATTTACCTGACTCTCTTAAACAAATCAGGTGGATCTGGAGACATGTTTTCATTTTCTGAGTTTCATATTCATGCTCTCTGGCTTTTACTTACTGTAAAGGTGAAGGGATAAATTTTCAAGTTATTGCTCTTTCTGTGGTTGGCTAGCGTAGCCTATCCACAGTCTTTAATGATATTATATAATCATTGCTATATCAGAAGACTTATAAACATTCTACAGTACAATAGAGGAGGTGGGAGAGTTAATCTCAATCCAATTATAGATTGTCTTCTGGACAATCCTCTGATTTTTATAACCACAATCTCAACAGCAGGGAAAACCTAGATATAGCTTTTCCTTAGTTAAGGAGGGGATGGAAAAAGAAGAGAAAAATGGGATTGAGAAAATAGTCTTTGATGTCTGGACACTAGCTTGACACTATGCAGTTCAGGCTGGCTTTGAGCTCACTTTTGTAGCCAAGGCTGGTCTCGAACTCGCACCGATCCTCCTGCCTCAGCCTCCCAAGTGCTGGGATTACAGGCATGCGCCACCATGTCCGGCTCCATGTTGTCATATTCTGACCTAGCATTGTTAGCTAAACTGAGTGTTCTTCTGATGAATATAATTTTCCAGAATACCAACATCAAAGACATTCTCTAACTGTGATGAATCAGGATAAAAGCTAAGACCACTCTATAATCATGTCCATACATATTGTTTAAACCATAAAATTTATCAAATATCCTCCTGCAGGGATGACTAGATAGCTTAATGGACTAAGCTCCTGCTTAGGCAAGAACAATGACTGGTGTTACATGCCATGCTGGCCCTATCCCCTGGGCCACTGTGTCCAGGAGTGATGGTGCATGCCTGTAATCCCAGCGCTGGGAAAGCTGAGATAAGAGCATCACTGTGAGTCTACACTATGTAGTGAGGTCCCGTACCAAACACACAAATAAATAGATAAAGAAATAAAGTAAAAAAAAAAAAAAAGTCCTCCTATCCCTGGATAATGAGTGACTGTTGCTCCTTTGCCAATTACGGTGGGTGTTAACTTTGGTCTTCTCTGATGAGGTTTATTAGGGTACCTAATGACAGAACTGCAACTGTTTCCTGCTGTTTCCATAGCTCCTTCCATCAATCAAACAAGAGAGACTCCACTCATGTACTGCTTCTGACGTTTTCCTGCTGAGCTATCCCACAGCTCTCAATGGTGTGCACTCTCCCACGTCGCAATGGGCAATAAACACAGCTGGCTCAGCTGTGGGTGTGTCCCTGGGAGTCTGTGGCTGGAGGATGTGGGCAGATGGAGTGATGCGATTCAAAACTGCATTTCTCTAAGTCAAAAGTAGTTGCTTATTGGATATTTCAAGTCATTCAAGGCAATGCAACACCCATGGTAGTTTTGAGGATTCATCTTAGAATCAATTGAAATTATAAATGGAAGAAGGCCTGTTACTGCTGCTCCTAGTCAGGGTTACACCAGCAATTGAAAGGTAATAGGAACACGCAGCAGACGCTGTTGATAAAAATTTAAAGTGATTTTTCTCTGGAGAAAGAGAGCAAGGAGGTAACTAGGTACTGTGTCGGTTTCAATGGGTTTGTATGTCAAGATAGGATAAGTAATTAAAGAAATTGAGGTACAGTAAAAACAAAGAAGGAAAGAAGAAGGGATGGTTTTTTAATTGGAGTAATAGGAGAAGATATTAGATGATGTGGGCATAATAATCTTGGTGGGTGCTCATTAAAAATTAAGAGAATTTCTGTACTATGGCTTCTATTTTTTTTAAAAAAAATTGTTTATTTATTTATTTTTTTCTTGTTTCAGAACCTTTGTTTGTTTATTTATTTATTTTTATGGCCTACTCAGCCTGCCCTGAGGGCAGGGCTGGCGCAGCATGTGGTGCCGGGGATCGAACCGTGGTCCCTGAAGCCACCCAGGCTTTCCCAAGAAGGCACTTTAGACCATTGAGCCATCCCGCTGGGCCCCATATGGCTTCTATTTTAATTTTTCCTTTTAGGAGGAAATAGGAGGTGAAGTTATATGCAGGTGTGCGTGTCAAAGAGTGGCAGAGAACAACCAACTCTCGGAACATGGGTAATTTTTATTTTTATTTATTTATTTATTTATTTATTTATTTATTTATTTATTTAGTCTTTTTGGGACAGGGTCTCGCTGTGCAGTTCAGGCTAGCCTTGAGCTCACTTTTGTAGCCTGGGCTGGTCTCGAACTCGCACTGATCCTCCTGCCTCAGCCTCCTGAGCGCTGGGATTATAGGCGTGAGCCACCACGACTGGCCCCATGGGTAATTTTTAGAAGAACTAACTGACCAAGTGCAACAAACAGATTTCCAAGAAGCACTTAACAGTCTGTAATGCTATCCATATCACAGGTGTAAATCATCTCAGCGCTCAGGGCTATGTGATTTTCTCCAGCAAGGCTTAAATACCGTGAGAAGAAGAACGGCATACGTTAATGGATCCATGAGGGAGGAGTTCTGCATGGAAGAAGGACTAATGGTTGGTAAGGGTGTACACAGCAGAGCAGTCTGGAGGAACAGGGGTCTGGAATGCATGTCAACTTGCAAATAGAGCTCAAGAGATAGGAGGGAAGAAGGGGAGCATGGTGGTGAAAAGGAAGGGGAGCGAGAACAAGACAGGGAGAGCGCTTAAGGCAGGGAGCACTGGTGTGCTGAGCAGCAGGCTGCATCTAGCGCTCCAGTGGAAAAGTCCTGTTTCATTGAGTTTGCTGTTTTTTTGGGGCCCAGTGTTATGGTTTACTTCTAATTGTCCCCCCAAAGCCTCATGCAATCATGAGGTGGGGACTTCTAGAGTTGGAGACGTGACTCATGGTCCCCTGGGATTATGTGTTTTAGTACTGATGGGGTTATCGGTCTGAGTACAGCTGGGATTATGGGTGTGGCCTAAGGTGGATAGGCTGAGCCAGAGAGCCCGAATGTAACCCAAAGAGAGACAGAGAGACAGACTTGCTGTTCTCTGCTCCCCTGGTTGTTATTTTGCCTCTGTCGCCATTGTTGCTGTTCTGCTGCCATGAACTGCTGCTCTCTGCCGTGTGCCTCTCTGCCTTGGAGCCAGTCGAGTATGGACTGAAATCTCCAGTAACTGTGAGCTAAATAAACCTTTGCTTCCTTCCTTTCAGGTGCTGGGTATTTGTCCCAGCAATGAGTAAAATGTAACTAAGACACTCAGATTCCATCTTGTGGCCATACCTGGCCAGCATGACCTGCTACAGAGCTGCTGGAGAACAGGGAGACACTCCAGTTCTCAGAAGTTGAGGCTCTCTTCTCTGAGGCCTCACCACCTTACTTCTCCTTCAAGAGAGATCCCCTACTTTCTGCAGGTGACCCATACTTGCACAGAGGTCTGAATCAGTGTACCCAACACTGTTCCTGAGAAACTCAGAGAGAGGATAAAAACACTAGTGGACTTGGGCAACCAGGTTCCTCTACACTTAGGGATGGTGAGGCTGCAGAAGCCAGTGATATAAGCAGAAATTCTAGAAGAGAGTTAATGAGTAGGCACCTTTTCAAACTCCTCCTCTCTTTTTGTTTGTGCCAGTTCATTTTAATTAGCATGGGAGGGCCAGGAAACATTTCTATTAACTAGATGGTATACTTACTATTATTTTTCAGTAAGTGCAGTCAGGTGTAGTGGCGCATCCTGGTAATCACAGTTGGTTAAGCAGAAAGAGTTGGACCTGAGGGTCAAGGCCAGACTGAGTAACTTAGTGAGAGTCTGTCTTAAAAGAAAAATGACCTGAAGAGCTGCTGGCTTTGAGTGGAATCCAGAGCAAGAGAAGGCTCTGCAACAGCCTGCTATGCTGTCCACTCTGCCACTAGGGGATATAATCATGAGGCCCGATAGTACCTAAGGTGTCAGTGGCAGAGAGAAAAACCACTGGGTCCACATAGGAGAATTACAGTTGAGCCCTTTCAGTGCTTGGAGCGAAGTTCTGCCATCATCTGCAGATAACTTGGAAGGACAGTGACTGGTCTGCTACTAGGTCTTAGTGGAACTCATAACCACAAGACACAAGGCTACTATGAGACCCGAGCTGCCCATTATGAGCTGGGTACTCTTGGACCTAGCAAGTTATAAAGTTACACATGTACGGCAAGAGTCTATCATTAAATGTAAGTGAGCTCAAGCTGACTTTGAAGGCACAAGCAAGTTACGTGAGAAGTTACCCAGATACCCATCGCTCCTGCTCATGCTCTGCTATCTTTTGTCTTCGGCATGCTAGGGCCCGGTTTGCAGAAGACGGTTCTGCACCTTATGCAAGCACCCGCTGGGAGTGGATAACCAAAGTGATGGTTCTTTTCCAAGACATCCCTGAAGGACAGTAGTGAAGGACAGTAGTGAAGGACAGTAGTGAAGGACAGTGACAGTAGTGCAGGACAGTAGGCAAGACTTCAGTCACTGAACCCACCTGGCTATGTACATTTTACTTGGGAGAAATAATGGCCAGGTGGAGGACTACATAATGGTTCCTGGGCCTGGTTGGATAGGGAAGGATTTGGAAAGAACATGCCTACGAAAATGGAGACAAAAATATTTGGGGGAGAGGTAGGTGACTAGGCCTTTCCCTATGGGCAAAGGATATAAGTGCTTACCAAAAGGTGAGCTCAGCAGGAGAGGACTTTAATTAGATAGGATGTCTCATTTTGTGGACAGCATTCAGTGCCTTGTTTAGCCTCCTGTGTTATTGCCCAGTGGGATTAAGAATAAAGTGACTACCGGGGTACCAACAGAGGCTACGCATGGATTCAGCAGTGTGGACTTCGACTCACCGAGGTTAATCTGGCCACAGCCCCTGCTGAATGCTTAATGTGGTAATGATAGAGACTAGCACGGAATTCCTGGTACGACACCATTTTCTCTGCGACGCTGTAACTTGGTGGCAGTTGATTGTATTGGATTACTCCCATCCTGAAAGGGCAGTGCTTTGTCTTTATGAGATAGACACTTATTCTGGGTATGGAAGTGTCCTCTCTGCACATAATGTTTGTGCTAAAACAACCTTCTGTGAACTGACAGGATGCCTTATACACCATTATTGGATTGCACACAGTATTGTTTATAACAAAGAAATGAGTTGTATGGCTAAAGAAGTGAGGTAGTGGGCTTATGCTCCTGGAGTTCATGAATCTTACCATGTTCTTCACTGTCTAGAAGTAGGTGGATTGATAAAAAGGTGGAATTGTCTTTTGGAGATACAAGGACAGCGCCACTAGATGGCGATACACTGCAGCACTTGAGTGAGGTTCTCCAGAAATTTGCATATCCTTTGAAAAGGCATCTGGTTACCGGTATGCAGTACTGTCTTTCCCATAGGTAGGATTCTCAGTCCAGGAACAGAGGAATGAATGTGAGACTAGTACCACTCATCATCACACTCAGTGATCCCAAGCAAATATTTTGCACCCTATTCTGTGATGTTAGCTTCTGCTGGTCTGCAAGTCTTAGGTTGAGGGTATGGGGTCTGCACCAGGAAGCATAGTGATTCCATTGAACCGGGAGCTAAGTCTTCCTACTAATAATTTTAAGGTCCTTGTTCTTCTGGCTCAAAAAGCTAAAAGGGAGTTAAGGTGTGGGCAGGGGTGATTGACTCAGACAGGAGAGGGAAATTAGATTTTTAGTCAACAGTGGAGAGAAGGAAGAGTGCATTTGAGTACTGGGGGTGTCTTAGGGTGCTTTCTAGTAGTATTATTGTCATGTCTATTCTATAATGTTTAAGATATGTAGTCTTAGGAGAGCAGTAAAAATAATGTAGAGAAAAACTTTGGCTTGCATTATGGGGACTCAGTACGTTTTCATCTGTATGCAGGTTAGTCATATCATGTTAGGTTTAACTATGAACTTGCATTCATATTTTATTTGGAGACTGAGTATAGTTGAAGGTGACTTATCTGGTTGTCAAGTTGATAGGAGTAGATTGTGATTGCTAACTGTGGTATGTCTACTTAATGAGTTATAACTGCCTAGCATATTAGTAAAGCTCTGGGTGGATGATTGACACATAGACTGCAAACTGAAGCAGGACAATCTACCCAGGATGTGGGTAGCATCAGCCAAAAAGGCTTATAGCCTGGGCAGAATAAAAAGACAAAAAAGAGGTCTTCTCTTTTGCTTTCTCAGAGGCACTCACATCTTCACAACTGCCTTTGAATATTTGTCTTCAGTTCCTTCAGGCTTCCAGCCCAGAAATCTTCAGCCTTCCAAGCCAGACCCGTAGGCTTTCCAAGACAGGCTTGCACAAAACTCTGCAAGGGAGCTCCAAGCCTTCAGCCTGTGACTGGATCCTCTGTTCTCCATCATCAGATGCCATTTTTCATTCTTCTTCCTGATTCTGCAGATCACTATCACAAGCCTACCTTTTATATGATTTGTATGATTATATATGCATAGTATAGCAAATTTGCTCCTGTAGTGAACCATAGCATCCAAGCCTGGGAAATTTATGAGAACCTGTCTAAAAAGAACAACAAAAAGGTCTGAGTATGATGCTCAGTACTTCCTGGGTTGAATCCCAACAACAACAGCCAATAACAAGTTGGCTACTGTGGTTCAATTCTACACACAACTTTTAAGGTTAAATTTTATTGTTATTGTTCTTTGGGGGCAATACTTCATGTAGCACTTGGCTTCAGAATTTGAGTCATCTTTGCCTGCAGAAGAATGTCAGGCAGCTCTCATTTGTAAAGTGAATCTTAGCTCTTGCATATTTTTGTAAAATGCTTAGCTGCTGGTTATCCATAGGAATTTACTTTCTTTGAAATATTTTTTCCCACACGAGGGCACTGTCTGCTTTACCTTTGAATTTGCCAGTTCTGTAAGAACTTATTTCTCCCTTTGCCCATTGATGTCGCTCTATTTCTAGATCTGTTTAACTTCACAGCACCTAGAAATGTCAGGTTACACGGGAACTGAGGCATGATGAGTTCTTTGGCAGAGCAAAGGAGTCAATAGTATCCCTCCTCGCAGTCTCCTCTGTGACTGATACAATGTGGGTCTCCAGCCTGATCCAAACCATCCTTCTAGTGGCCTGGTTTGTCACAGATGGACAGTGGTGCCATCCACTGAAATTGCTAAAGTTTCTTTGATTAGCAATCTGTATTGGTAGCTACAAAACTAGGTAAATTTCTGGCTAGTGTTTGTGAGGTTTTGGGGATTCCAGACTCCATATATCTAAATACAAATAGGCATATCTGGTCCCCTGTGTATAACTTCCTATAGCTACTGTCTAGGGGCCCTGCCCTATACATTCTCCTATCTTTTTAAAAAATTAGCACACTTTAGTTATACACAATGGTAACATTCATTATAGGGAATTTGCACCAGTGCATGATATACCTTGCTTCTTTGTTTCCCATTCCCTTTCCTTCCCCACAGCCTTTCTTACCCTCCTTATTTATAAAAGTTTTACCTCCATTTTTCTTTCTATTTCCCTTTTTTTTATTCTCCCTTTCCTCATTTTCCCTGGCCCTTTAATTTTTCTCATTCCCAGTTGGATGTTTTATTCCCATTTCCCCATATTATAAATTTTGGTACTTATTTGTGCTTTCAGTTGGCCACATGAGAGAAAGCAGACAGTATTTACATAAGTGTATCTAATTTATTTCACTTAAGAGTATGGTATCCCCCATAGGAATCAATCTCAGGGCCTTGCGTTTTCTGCATCCTCAACCTCTATAATTTTTTTTAGAAGAATGACTTAAATATAAAATGCATTTGGAAGAGTTAAAAAATAAGGTTTATTGAAATCATTAATGTTGAATTATTTGACCAATCTTACATACCTATATCAGATTTGATGATGAAAATATGTAATACAACCCCTGTTAAATTTTTGTTCTTGTTCTGAAATTCTGTACTATCTGTGCTCTTGCTTGTTACTGTTTTTCCTTGTTTCTGCTATTTTTACTCTTTAAAATAAAATTTTAAACTACTGTTGGTAGTTTCTTGGGCTGTGCAAAAGCTTTTTAATAAGACTAGATACTATGGATTCATTGTTATAGTTCCTATGTGACTGGGATTTTGTTCACAGAAGTCTTTGCCTATACTGACTTATTCAAGAGTTCTACCTATTTTATTTTTCAGCAGACTTAATGTTTTTGTTTTAATATTTATATCTTTGATTCTTTTGATTTTAATTTAGAAGTTATTGAAACATGCAGGTCTATTTTTAATAGTCAGCGTGTGGAAAGCCAGTTTTTTTCAGCACCATTTATTAGAGAGGTGATCTTTCTTCTGTGACTGTGTTTAACAACTTTGCCAAAGATAAAGTGGCTGAGTGTGTTTGGAATTGTTTCTACATCTTGGAGTCTATTCCACTGATCCTGAAGTCTGTTATTTTTCCTAGTACCATGCTTCTTTTTTTCTTTAAATCACAGCATCTCCAGAGTATAATTTCAAGTGTGGGGTTGTGATGCACTTTGCTTTGTGTTTGTTGCTCAGAATTGTTTTTATTTTAGTTCTTTTCTCCTTCCAGTGAATTTTAGGATTGTTTTACCTAATTTGATGAGATATGCTATTAGATTTTTAGTTGGGATTACATTAAATCTGTGTAACAATTTTGAATGTATAGCCTTTTCCAATACATTCTTCTTACCTAAGGGCAGGGGATTTCTTTCCATTTTTATGAAATCCTCTTCAATCTCCTTTTTTTTTTTCAGAGTACTGTAAGTTTTAAATCTTTTACTTCCTTCATTAGACTGATTCCTTTAAATTTCATTTTTTTGGATGCTAGTGAAAAATGGGACTTTTCCATGCTTTTCCTCAAAGTGAGTTTTTTGTTTGTGTGCAGGAATTTCTTTTTATTTTTGAGCATTGACTTTGTATCCAGCTACACTACCGAATTTGGTTATTAAATCTAGAAGTGTCTAGGTAGAATTTTTGAGATATTCTGTGTAGAGTGTCATATCATCTGCAAGTGATAATTTAACTTCACCCTTTCATGTCTTGATTCCTTTTATTTCCTTCTCTGGTCTAAGTGTTCTGGCTAAAGTTTTCAGAACTATATTCAATAAAAGTGGTGATAGTAAACATCTTTATCTTGTTACAGATTCTAACATAGAAGCTTTCTGTTTTTATTTATTCGTTATAGTGCTGATTGTTGATTTGTTATGGGTATATTTTATCATCTTGAAATAAAGACTATGCATTCCAGTTTTCTGCAGGAAGTTTTTTTTTTAGATCACAAATGGGTGTTGGACTTTGACAAAAGATTTTTCTGCATTTATTGAGTTAATCATGTGGTTTTTATCTTTGGCTTTGTTACTACAGTGTATTACATTTATCAATTTGTGTATCAATTACATGTATCAATTTTGTAAGCCTGCATACTTGGGATGAATACTACTTGGTCATGAGCATGGTGATTTCTCGATGATTTGCTGTATTCTGTTTGCCAGTAGTTAACTGAGGTTTTTTTTTTTTTTTCTTCATCTATGTTCATCAGGGAGAGTGGCCTGTGGCCTGTAAGCCTCTTTTGTGATTGAACCCTTCTGTGGTTTTGGTATGAGTGTCATGCTTGCTTCCAGGAATGAATTTGGTAATGTTGTCTGCTTATAATCCACTATTTTTCATAGAATTTTCTATTGACTTTCCACTATAGAATTATAACAAACATCCACAGAACACTACCTTGGTGTGTAGCATGTGTCTGTGTATTTTACTTATGTCACTATAGTAAAATCCTCAATGCAACCTAATTAGAACACTGGGGGACCTGATTCCTGAACATGTTTGGCCCATATTTCTATCTGCAGCATAGCTTTCACTATTTTTCCCCATTCCAAAGATCCTTGGTGCCCCCAAAACCTGAGGCTTGTAGGTCTGCATGTAAATCATGGTCATTTTATGATTTCCTCACTATCAGCTACGTCAGTTACTGAGAATCCACTTGCTTTACAACTTTTAAAATATTATACCTAGAGGGGTGTGGGAGGGGAGGAGAGGGTGAACAAGTTATTTTACTTGAGAGGAAAGGAAGATAAAGATATTCTGCATAGAGCATACTAATAGTCTCAGTAAACATAAGCATTATACGCCATGCATAAGCTAAGATTAGTAATAGCAACAGGAATGAAGAAGGAGAGTTAATGAGGAGGGAGGGGATTTAGAAAGAGAGGCCATTTGTATCGTGTTCATGTACCCACTCCCAAGGTAACTGTGGGCAGCATGTACTGCAAACCTATACTAATAAAATTATAACTAATGTCTTGTTTACCTTTGTCTTTATTTTTATAAAATTAGATTTTAAAAAACATCACTTTAGGAGGATTACAGAGTGGCTCATAAGTACATCCATTCACGTCATTTGCTTTCTTTACCTAAAAGCAGTGTTGCTCTTCACCCATTTGTGTTCAGCCTCTTTGCTGTCTTCATTTAGAAGTGTATATTGGATATAAAGTTGGATTAAAAACCTGTTTCTGAAGCCAGGAGTGGTGGCTCACGCCTGTAATCCCAGCACTAGGGAGTCTGAGGCAGGAGGATTGGTGCGAGTTTGAGACCAGCCTGGGCTACAAAAGTGAGCTCAAGGCCAGCGTGAACTGCACAGTGAGACCCTGTCTCAAAAAGACCAAAAAAAAAAAAAAAAAAAAAAACAACAACAACAACAAAAAAAACCTGTTTCTGTCTGTAAAGAAAAGCATTTAATCTGTCTGTAGGGAATTATTTTTTTTTCTTTTTACTTCATATCTTTTCTTATTATCCTTTTTCCACGGTCCATTTCTCCCTGTATAATGGAATGCAAAGCTTTCTGGTCTCTTATCTGTTTTTTCACAATGAAGGCTTGGAAAATATAGATTGAATTTTTCAGACGTTCAGTGGTTATTATTAAACATTCAGCATCTCTACCCAGCTCCTAAGTTAGACAAAGATCATATAAATAGCTTCTTTATCACTGAATCCTTTCATCTTTTAGCCCCTTTCTTTCCTTCTTGTCTAGAGTTTCAGCATCACTTTTTTCTTTATTTTAGGGAAGGGTCTACAGAGTGTTCAGGGTCTCACTATTACTAGATTGGATTTGTAGTGATTCTCCTGTTTTTAGCTTCCCAAGAGCTGAGATTACAGGCACACTCCACCACGCCCAGTCTCAACTGCCATCTCGGCGTACCCCCGGGGGTCAGGCCTGGGATCGAACCCCTGGCCCCTGAGCCTTCTTGCGGGCACTTTAAACCTCTCAACTATTTGGCTGGCCCTAGTATCACGTTTTTTGGTTTGTACTAGGAACCAAACCCAGATGTTTTGCACTGAGATACATTTTCAACCCTTTTTTATTTTTATTTTTGTTTGCTAGGTAATTCATGCTGGCTTGGCCACTATGTAGCTCAGGCTGGCCTAGAATCCACAGTGATCCTCTTAAATTCTGGGGTTATAGGCATGTGCCACCAAACTTGTTTTATTGTTTTTATTTTGAGACAGGACTTTGTTAAATTGCTAAGCTTTCCAGGTTGGGCTCAAACTTGAATATGCCTGTCTCAGCCTCTAAGAGTACTGGGGTCACAGGTACATAGCACCATGCCTGGCTAGCCTCACTTTTTTTTTTTTTTTGCCAGCTCAACACATTTGGAGGTGGGGCTGGCATAGCATGTGGTGCTGGAGATGGAACTGTGGTCCCTGTGCGCTTGCCTAAGCAGGTGCTTTAGACTGCTGAGCTAACTCACTGGCCTCTAGTGTCACGTTTTTAAATATATATATATATATATATATATATATATATATATATATTATATATATATATAATTAGTCTTTGGGCTAGGTGTGGGTAGCACAGGAGTGGAACACTTCTTTAATGTGCAAAAAGGCACTGGGTTCAATCTTTAGGCTTAGGGGAAAAGAAAGCTAGCAAACAGCTTTAAAAATTAGTTTCTGTGTTTAAATTTTTTTATATTTGATATTTGATTACATTTATCAATGTATTTTATTAATTTCTGCTCTACTACCATTGCTTTACAACTCTCGGCAATTTCTGGATCCGTCCTCCCCAAAGGTTCCATCAATGAGGTTTTGTGGAGAGGAAATTATAGGTTTGTTTGTCTGAAAAATATAAAATTTCAGAGACTGGGCATGGTGGCACTCTCCTGTGGTCCCAGCTCTTGGGAGGCTGTAAGCAGACAGATCACTATGAGTCCGATCTAGTGGTGAGACTCTGAACACCCTGTAGACCCTTCCCTAAAAACATACAAAACAACAACGAAAACTTCCTCCATTTGGAAGTTAGAATTCCCTTCACTTGCAATGCTATGCATTGAATCCAAAGTCTTCACACTGAGCTGTATCTGCAGCCCTTTCAATTAAAAAAAATTTTTTTTTGAGACAAGATCTCATTAAGATGTTAAGTTTCTCAGGCTGAGCTTGAACTTTTGTTCCTGCTGCCTCAGAGTACTGAGATTATAGGAGTGCACTGTGCACTCTTTCTATATTTCAGCAAGAGTGGATTGTAAGGTCTCGTAAGCGCAAAATTGCCCTTCATTTTCCTGCTCTGTGAGCTGACACACAGGCAGAGGTATGAAGGGTCACTGAAAAGTGCAAGAGGGGCCTTGAAAATGCTACTGAGAGCCATCCACTAAAAAGGCAAGCCCACAAAAACATTTTGATATGTGTTTTGGTTCACTTTACTTATGGCCCCTGGTACCATGTGGCTTCTGGCTCTTCCCCAAAGTTTAGTGACTGTGAAAGGTAATTATTTTGAATTGATTCAGAATACCGAGGTGCTGCTAAAGACATTCATGAAAAGGACTTTCAGAACTGCTGCGGAAAGTGGCAAGGACGATGGGATAAGTGTGTTTGAAGTGAGGGGGAGCTTTCCGAGGAGGGCTAATGTGTCTTTGATGGTAATGCATTAAAAAAAAAAAAGGGCCAGAGAGATACCTCAGCAGACTAAGAGCCTACTCAGGCAAGCATAGGGACTGGGGTTCGATGCCAGAACCACATGCTGCGCTGGCCCCACCCCTGGGTGCACTGAGCTGGCAACAGAGTCCGGGCATGGTGGTGAGTGCCTAATCCCAGAGCTGGGGAGGCTGAAAACAGGAGGATTGCTATGAGTCCAATCTGTGTAATGAGACCCTGTACAAAAAAATGGAAAAAAATAAAAATTCACTGTAGTTTTTCAGTCACATCATGTACCTATACCATGGGAATGTTTTGCTTTTGTTTTAAGGAGCTGGTCATTCAGTATTTATCAGTACAGCACATCTTATTGAACAGCCATACTATGGTCAGGTCCTGATCAAGGCATGATAATACCTTGTGGAACTTATATTTTAGTGGAGAAATATATCAATCAACCAGTCAATCAATCCATCAATCAGTCTGCAGTAACATTTTGGATAGGCATAAAGGTTACAGTGAAACTATACCATGAAAAAGTGGCTATAGCAGGGGATAGTGTGGAGCTTCACAGAGGAAGACTAACCAGGGAAGACAATGAGCACAGCTCCAGGGAGAAGCAGGTGCACAGATGCCTGGTAGAAGGCGGGGTGGTCTGAACTGAGGACAGGGTGAAACCCTGCAGCAGGAAGGGCCGGTGCTGCCACGTGCTGCCCTCAAGGAGCATGTGAAATACGACTGACTGCTTGGCGTGTTCCTCCACTGGAACAGAAGTTTTTATGCCCAGAGTGAGAGGGGGTCTGGGGACGGGATCATATCTGTGATAAAGCCAGAGAACAGGAGCCAAGCTGCACAAGGTCGTGTTGCCTGGTGCAAGGACTTTGGATTTTCTTCTGATTGCTATGGGAAGACAATGGAGGCTTTGGGGCAAAGAAGAGACATGATCTGACATAATGTTACAATAAATACTCTAACACTTGTATTGAAAATGTATTCTTAGTGACTTATCCTGCAGAGGTAGTGGAAGTAATATAGTAATATACTACAGTTTTTTTTCAAGGCTAACTGGAAGAAGACTTACAACTTTTGCCTGGCGTTCTCAGCCTCAGCCTTGCTGGGAGAGTAGCTCATGTTAATCATCACGGTGTGATGAAAGCAGAACCTTCATAGAGACAGCCACAGCCAGCTTGGCCCCGAGCGTACCAGTCTTCCCAGCCCAGGCGTTGAAACTAGAAGCGAACAACCTTCCACATGCTGCCTGCCTCAGCTGCCTGCTGAATATCAGGTTCAGGATTCATTTGGGTCCTGGAGGAGTTTATAGCACCTTGAAAAGACATGAGCAGTCAGAATTACATGTATTCCTTTATGCTCCTGAATCATTGCTTCCCTCTCTGGGAATCAGTCTTCGGTAAATGACTGAGGATGTGGTCAAACCTTAAACGTAAATGTGAGTACTCGCCTTATTCTTACCTTGAAGAGTGAAAACTTGAGACAACTCTCCCTAATGTCCCAACATTATGATCATGACCATAATATGTAATGGAATATCATGCAGCTTTTAGGGTAAGTTTTCACAATAATTAAAGATATGAGACAAGGTCACAACATAAACTTAAATTTAAAAAAAATGATTAAATATTAGAGCATGTGTTATATTATGAGTTAGTTTGTTAAGACAACAAAAAACAGAAAAAAATTCTTGGGGAAAAAACTGGAAAAAAATGCAACACAGTGTATTATATTACCTTTTCTATATCTTCAAATATTTTTTAAATAATTGTGTGCTTTTTTATTTTGAGTAAAGGGTCTACAAGGTCTCACTAGATAGATTGGACTCATAGTGAGCCTCCTGTTTTCAGCCTCCCAAGTGATGGAAATACACAGGCATGCACCATCACACCTGGACTCAGTCCCCGTCACAGTGCACCCTGGGGGTGGATCCAGAATGATATAACCTCAGACAACAAATTTAGATTATATAAAATGATGTCATCTAAAATTGGAAATGAAGACAATATCCAAACACCATGTTATGGTTTATGTCTAGTTGTCCCCACAAAGCCTCATGAAATCATGGAGCGGGGACTTCTAGAATTTGAGACTTGAATGATGATCCACTGGGATTGTGTGTTTTAGTACTGTTGGAACGATGGTCTGAGTACTGCTGAGACTATGGGTGTGGCCTGAGGTGGACAGGCTAAGGCAGAGAGCCTGATATAATTTAAAAAGAGAGACAAAGAGGCAGACTTGCACTGTTGTTTTGCTACCCTGGTTGGTCAGTGACCTCTGTCACAATTGTTGCTGTTCCGCTGCCATGAACTGGATGCTATCTGCAATGTGCCTCTCTGCCTTGGATCCAGTTGAGTATAGACTGAAACCTCCAGTAACTATGAGCTAAATAAACCTTTCATTCCTTCATTTTTGAGTGTCGGGTATTTGTCCCAGCAACGATAGAGTAGTAACTAAGACACACCATTATGAAAAAGTTCCCTTGTATCACTGTATATTACTTTTTCTAAACAGCTAATGTAGAGATAAAGAAAAGAATATGAGTTGTCATGTATAATTTGAAAACTTGAGTTGTAGACCTTAAAAAAATCTTTCAAAGAAAGTAAGATCACATACAATCTTCTCATAACAGGGTGACAAATGTCTCATTAAGTAAAGTACACGCTGGCATAAAATGGAATGTAATTTATATTTTAGTTTTTTTGGCTAATCAAATGACATGTTTTATTGTCTTGCAGTTATATTAATGAGCAATATTTAATTAAAAACTAATTGAATATTCCAGGCAGCAATTATCTCGCAATAGAGATGCCAAACCTGACACGAGGAGGCAGGTGAGCAGAAAGCTGAACTCATGTAATTATTCCCACGGGAGATGGAAAAGAAGAGACCACACCACGTGTTGCTGCCATGTGGGGTTTGTGAAGGTTCTGCCCTGACTGAGCTGCTTCCTTAGTTCCACTTAATTTAGACTTTCTCCATCAGATAAGTCATGTGCAATGACAGCATATGTAGCCTGTGTTCCCTGTTAGGAAAACGAGTGCTATGGACCCCATAAACCCTATCTGGAAAGAAGAGAGTGAGCCTGGCTCACGTCTGTTAATTCAAGTATGAGTTGTCCATGATGTACCCTAAGAAGGTACATCACCATTTTCTACCTGGGATGGAAGTCAAACAAACAAAGCCTCCCAGCCAAAACCCTGTAAACCAGAAACATTCTGTCAAAAATCAGAGGGAATTTGAGTAGAATATATCACTTTTAATGGGATCACTTTATTTTTGAAGACCTCTCAGAATTTTTGATATATTACACATCAATAGGTACAGAGCATAATTTACACATGTTAACTTTCTCTAAGTTTTAAGTACACTTTAATGAATGCTGACAATTGAATGAAAGCTACGTAATCACAACAAAACCAAGGTTCTAGACATTTCTGTCTCTGAAAAGCTTCTTTGTGCCTCTTTGTAATCCCAGGACCCACCAACCATTAATCTGATTTCTGTTACCTTTAGTTACTTCTAGAATTCTAATGCAGCAGTTCTCAACTTGTGGGTCACAACCCTGGTGGGGGTCGAATGACCAAAACACAGGGGTCACCTAAAGCCATTCTGAATCATAATGGTAGCAAAATTACAGTTTTGGAGTAGCCACTAAAATTATTTTTTGGTTTGGGTCACCGCAACATGAGGAACTGTACTGCGGGGTCACAGCACTAGAAATGTTGAGAACCACTGTTCTAATGGAACCATATATACACAATCATTTATGAGCTACCTAAATCCTGGGCCTCATACATGATATACAAGTGCACTGTCACTGAAGTACATCTCTAACCTATCTTATTAATTTTCAAATTCACGCATGGGGTCCTATGTTTTATATAAGTTATAGTAAACTATTATTGAGAAGAACTTTTTTGGCTGGCTCAGGCTGCCTTCAGTGTGAGTCTGAGGATCGAATTGCCATCAGCTGTGCCTAATTGGAATTGCCTGCGCAAGCGCTTAAACTACTAAGCTAACCCAAATGCCCCAGTAAGCCATTATTAATGAGACTAGCTTTCTAGTCTGTACAGATACTCACTAAAAATAATTCAGGGTCAACTGTCTTCTGAGAGCTAATTATTGTTATGGAATGAAGGTCTCTATTCTGCCAAACTCATATACTGAAGCCTTAAACTTCAATGTGATGATATGTGGGTGTGGGCCTTAAGAGGTAGTTTAGTTTAGATGAGATAATAAGGATGGAGCTACTGTGGAGGGATTAGTGGCTTTAGGAAAAGAGGAAGAGACCAGAACTTTCTTTGTGTCTGTAGTATAAGGAAGTGGTGAAAAGAAAATGACCTGTCCTCCCTGGATCAGGATTCACCAGAATCTTAATCTTGAACTTCCTGTCCTCTAAAACTGTGTGAAATACATTCTTGTTGGTTAAGCCACCCACTTTATGGCACTACGCTATGGTAGTCTGAGCTATGTAAGACAATTCCTTTTCAGACTTGCATTTCTGGTATTCTTAGGGCAGAAAGTTGGGAGATCACACAGACTTTCAGGAGAAGGAAGAGCAGGGCTTACCTAGAGAGGCTTCATTGGCCCCCATCGGCGGTCCTGAAAGAGCAATCTCTGCCCCTTAGCATTACTCCAGAACACACATGAAGCCTGAATTCATGGTTGTACCAGTAGAGACCTCCTCAATCAGAAATATGATGGGGTTGGAGCCCAGCAACATGTTTTATAGCAAGCTTTCTAGGTGATTCTGATGCGCATTGAATACCTTGCCTAATAAAATATCATGACAAGCAGAAAGAAAGATGACAGACAAATTGGGTGGACTGGGGGCATGTATGTTACAGTGAGGCGTCCAAACATCTGTGACATATGAAGAAAGTAAAGATTTATATTAGCATTTCCATAGATTAGGTACTGATAGCTCTTTCTGATTTTCGAGGCATGAAAAAAAGGTTTGTCATTGAAATCACTGGTGTGTGTATGTGCATGCATGTGTGCATACGTGTGTGTGTGTGTGTGTGTGTGTGTGTGTGTGTGTGTGTAGTATCATTATTCTGGGGGCCTGCAGACATGTGACCTGGACAGATGAACAAGCCGTGCATGCATTATTTATTTTCCTTTTTAGTGTCCAAATGGAGAAGTAGTCATATTGAGAACAAAATCTGTATGAAATTCAGAGCTGAGGCTAGGATTTGTCTCTTAAACTTGGACATACTCCCTTTCCACAGTACTAATACCTGCTTTTCTAAGGTCGGAGGCATGGAGGATGAGAAGGCAAACTTTCAGGGCTCTGACCTTACAGAGGATGGTGACAGAAACTTTGGGGGACTTGACAATATGGTCTCTCAGCCACTGCATGACAGCCCTTGGCAGGTGGTTGGTGGACAGGTGCTGGGTGGACAGGCATCCAGTGCAGGGCCAGCCAGGCACTGGGTGGGAACACTCAGCTGCTCCCTAAGACCTTATCTGGCATGCTAAGTGGAAGAGGAGGACCGTCTATAAGATGGTAAGCTGATATTCCATTGAGTTTATTTTAATCCGCTGTGTAAAAGCCTCAATAAAAAAAGAAAGAAAATTAAAACCAAACAGGAACAAAAGTTTGTTAGTTCAGTGATGCAAGAGACCCCTGGGCAAGCTTGTGTCAACTACCACTGTATTCACATGATTGCAGCAAAGGGAGACAACTGATCAGAATTGGGTCTAGCAGCATCTTAACAACTTGTATGCTTTTTATTAGCCTAGCATTTTGCATAGCGTTTAAAGCTCAGGAGGGGACAGATGGGCTTATACTCAGGACTGGGTGACACAGACATATTGAAACCCCTTTTAATTGGTTCAAAGCATAGAGGAGAGTTTTCAGGTAGTTCTTGACCCTAAATCTTTTTGAATCTTTAATTTTTTTTTTTTCTCCCAGAACAACTTGTGGCAAGGAGGCCTGGTCTTGCTTATTTAAAGTCTTGGTAAATTTCCATTTTTAGTGTGCTAAATTCAGTTCTCATTTCTCAGTCTTTATTTCTCATAAGAAACCATAACAACAGACTATTTTAAACTTTGAGTATTTTTTCCACATATTTGCATATCATCTACAGAATGATAAGTATATGCTAAGCCTATTTTCTTACTGCACTTCGACAAATTTTAATCCAGGATTAACAATGACCTCCATTTCTCTCCAATCTAACTCCTTTGGATCAGAATGTGACTGTACTCTAGAACTTCTCTAACAACTCCTCAGCTCCCACTTTTTTTTTTTCATAGTGTTTCTAATTTTAAAGGATTTAACTATATTATGTTGTCAACCTTGGCAGCTTCAAATTAAACACAAAAGCATTACCAATCCTCTTTGTCTCTTCTTAGAAGCAGTCATCAATCCCTTTATTGTTTACCTTTCCTAGGGCCTTTAAGAGATCTATAAACGTGGGGGTTTAATTAATATATCTCCCTAGTTGATTTAGTGCAAACTATCCCGGTTATCTGTGATTTGAGAAGTGCCCAGTAAGAAAAACATTGTCTCTATTTTTGCAGTACTGAAGGCCCTGTCCAAAGAAATTAGCAGCTAAAACAGCATTCAGTATTTAATTTGGGGATAAAGCCAAGAATTAGGCAGAAAAGCTTGCAAAGCAGATTAGATTTGCAATCTGAAAGCCCACACAGCCAGCTGGACAAAGAAATATTAGTGCCATGCTGAAATGTGATTTCAGACATTTCTTTTAGTCTCAGGGATGAGCAATGAAAACACAATCCTCTTTGAGCTGCAGAGGAGCTTATAGTAAATTCTAAAATATGAAAAGAGAGGAGGTCTTTCATTACCACTGTATCATTATCTTGCGTTAACAGCCGTAATTAGTCTGAGCCAGACTATCATTTACTATTGAAATATCTGAAACTAATTAGACATGAGATATGTTACTGGAACAAGATTAGGAGGTTGGAAATTTACACAAATGAGGTCTTCTGAAATGATGAACATAAGTCATAATAATATTTCTGGAATAAATCAAAAATAAGACGAAATGGAGAGTGAAACCAATCAGGAAGACAAAAACCAGGAGTCTAGCACTTTAAAAAGTTTAATCGCCGTAATATGAAATTCAACTGTGGAAAGGACCTTTATAATTTCATACAAAGAGTCGAGGCCCCTGGAATAGAGTACTTGTGATTTGATCTAAAGCATGGAGAAAAATGTGTCATCAACCTTCCGTCTCTGCCATAAAGTACCTGAGATAATTAACTGGAAAAAAGGGGAAGTTTATTTTAGTCCATGCTTTTGGGGGTGTTAGCCTGTGGACATCTGGCTGCACTGCTTTTGAGCCTGTGCTGGGGCTATGCATCATGACGGGGAATGTGTTAGAGCAAAATGCTTACCTCAAGCAGATAGGAAAGGAGAGAGGGAGAAAGAGGGGTGGGAGAGGGTTCCAGTGTCTCCTTCAAGGGCACTCCCCAAATGACCTAGGCTCCACTTAGAGGTTTCTATCACCTCCCAACAGTGCTATAGGCTGGAGCCTGAACCATAGGGATGAGTCTTTGGAGAACACACATCCAAAGCATAGCAGAAGACATCAATTAGAGATGGGCTGTCATGGTCCACATTTGACTTCCTATATTCTTATACCAGCTCTGAAAAGTTTGCAGAAATTCTTCTTGCAATACTATGTTACATTTGGTCTGTAAAATATGGTACAGGAAACATTTCAGAAATGCTTATCATTGTTGTACTATTTCAGTTTTTAGGTGGCCTCCAGCCCCTTAAGTTCCTCTTTCCTTCCATCCCCCTTTTGCTCAAGACGTGTTTTTGCTATGTAGTTTAGGTTGGCCTTGATCTTGCAATGGTCCTTCCTGCTTCAGCCTCTTGAGTACAGGAATGACAGGCGTGCACCACTATTCTCAGCTTTTCCTTCCTTTGTGACAGTCCTCTTCAATAACAGTCAATTCTTTGGTCACTACTGCTTGTCTTTGTCCTAGTTACTTTTTTTTTTTTTTTCATGTGTGACACAAATACCCAACCCTCAAAATCAAGGAAGGAAAGGTTTACTTAGCTTGTGGTTAGTGGATGTTTCAGTCCATAATCAGCTGGATCCAAGGCAGAGTGGTATACAGTAGAGGGCAGCTGCTCATGGGAGCAGAAAACAGCAAGGAGCCAAGGGAGGAGCAGCAGCTGCAGCTATTAGCGAACCTCTCTCCCCTCCTTACATTTGTATGTAGATTATCTCCCCCAGGGCAGGTATAGTGTTAACACGCCAAATCCCAGCACTGGATCATGAATTAATCACATACTCTAGAGGCCACCCACCCCATGACTGCATGAGGTTTTAGGGGGACACTTAGACACAAACCATAACTGCCTTTCCCTTCCTATCCTCCTGCCATTCTTCCCTTCTCTTCCCTTATCAACATACTTTTCTTTTTCTTAAAGAGAAAGTGACTAAAAAATTAAGGGACCACCAAACAATAAAAATCAAATATTTATTCAAGAAGAACATTTCTAGCTTCTAAAAAAAACTAACCTATTAAAGATAAATAAATACCGGTGATAAGTACTCAATAAATGTTATTGATGAAAGTAGCTTCTTTATAAGCTTTGAGTTCATTGCTGTAAAAAAATTGTATTCATTTAAAGAATTTGAAAATTAAGTTAGCCTTAGTTTCCAGGGGTTGTATGGCTATGGGTAATATATCTATCATCCCTTTTATGGGGAATTCAACCATCTTGTCTCAGTTCCTCTTCTCTTGTTGCTGGGACAAATACCTGACCCACAAAATGAAAGAAGGAAAGGTTTATTTAGCTCATACTTACCAGGGATTTCAGTCTACACTCAGCTGGCTCCAAGGCAGAGAGACACATGGCAGAGGGCAGCCTTTCATGGCAGTGGCAGAAAGCACGAGAACAAAGGGGTGAGTAGCAGCCACAAGGGCAACAGAGAGGAAGTCTGTCTCCCTTAAGTTGCATTCAGGCTATATGCCCCAGGCTGGGTGTAACGCTCACATCTATAATCCCAGCAGTACTAAGACCCATAATCCCAGTGAATCATGAGTTAGTCTCAAACTCTAGAAGTCCCTGTCCCATGACTGCATGAGGTTCTTGGGGGACAACTAGACACAAATCATAACACACCTGTAAGTTGAAAATAATTGAAAAACATCACTTGTACTGAACATGTACAACTTTTCCTTTCTTGTCATTATAAGTAAACAACATAGTGTATAACAACTATTCACATACCATTTACGTTGTATGGGACATTATAATTAGTCTAGAGATCATTTGAAATATTGGGGATGTGGGTGTGGTGGCACATGGCCATAATCTCAGCTCTTGGGAGGCTGTAAACAGGTGGATCACTATGAGTCTGATCTAGTAGTGAGAACCTGAACACCCTGCAGACCCTTCCATAAAAAAAGTGAAGTATTGGGGGTGATATAAGTGGGCTATGCATAAGTAAATACTATGCCATTTTGTTTTGTTTTGATTTTGATACAGGGACTCTTGTGTGGTTCAAACTGACCTTGAACTCACTATGTAGCCTAGGCTGGGCTTCCTGCCACAGCCTTCTTAGTGCTAGGATTATGGGTATGAGCCACAACAGCCTAGTTTAGATAATTTTATATATGGGGCTTTAGTATTCATGAGTTTGGGTATCTGAAAGTATCCTGAAATCAATACCTTACAGATACAACTAATTGTCCTAGAAATAGCTTGGTCCAGTACTTAGTTCAGTTGGTCAACTAAGCCCCTGTCTAGACTTTTACTTTGGATAATATTCTTAACGTCTCTAAACTTTGTTTTCCTGCAATATGCCAAGCTACTAAGTACTACAGACGGAAGGATATGCAAAGCCCCTCTCCTCAGAGCAAAGGAAGACTTTGACTAATTGCCATTTCCATCCCTGCCCCTTTCCTTTAGTAATAGAAAATAGCACTGTAGTAGTATTAATTTTCTATTGTTGCATGACAAATTACCACAACTTAGTGGTTTAAAACAGCTTTCATTTCTGTTATCTCATAATTTTCATGGGTCAGAAGTCCTGGTGTAGCTTAGTGACATGGTCTGTGTATTGTCTCCCAGGCTTCATCTAAGTGTCAGCTGGGCTGTGTTTCCTTAATGGAGCTTGAAGTTCTCTTCCAACACTTAGAGTTTTTGGCAGAATTCCATTCCTTGCAGTTGTAGAGTTGAAGCTCTCCTGTTCTTACTGGAGGCTGTTTGTTATAGTATAGATCTAAAATGCCCCCTAAAGTCTCATGCAGTCATAGGCAGGTCTTTTGGGAAGTGATGGGGTGATAAGGCATTTTAGTTTGCTTGAGGAGGTGGAGTCTGGGCAGAGGAGGCGGTTCCCTGGAAAGGTGGCCTCACTGACTTCTCCCTCTGGGCTGTCCCTGCTTCCTGCCCAGCATCCCCTGAGCCACTCCTCCCTTCCTTGGTGCCAGCAGAAAAAGACAAAAATGCAAGGCAAGATAAGCCTCTCCTCCTTTAAGTTTTGGGTGTGGGATATTTTCCCCTGTGACAAGGAAGTGCCCAACATGCTGTTCTCAGCTTCAATAGGCTACTCCTATGTCCATGCTAAATAGCTTACTCCTACCATGGCAACTCACTCGTTGAAGATACCAAGACAAGCTTGTTTCTATTAAGACAGAGTCTCATATAATGCTAGCATCAAGGTAGTGACTGTCCCATTGTTTTTATAGTCCCCTGTCACTCCTAAAGGGAGAAGATGCTATAGGGTGGTCAGAGACATTGGGGTCACTTTAGAATTCTTCCACCACAGCAGTAAGAGGAGCAGCATAGTCTATAAACTTAAAGAATCCAGATAGGGTCATTTTTTTTATGGAGGAAAAAGGTATGCATTTAGAATTAGCCAGCTGGACTCAGTTCAGATGATCTTTTGGAGCTCCAGTGCCTTGGGATGGCAGAAGGTGGGTGACATTCGTATCTTCTTTTTTGTGGCTGTGGATGCCTTTCAGTATGGCCTTCTTGGCCCTTGAAGCTTTTGCTTTGGCTTCAGCCTTGGGAGGGGCAGGGGCTTCCTTCTGCACCTTCAGTGCCATCTTGGTAAAAAAAAAATAACAACCCAGATAGGTCATTTAATCAAGCATGGTGCCATGAAGAAAGAGGTACCCCTTGTGTTAGAAATTTGAGTGAGGCATGTGTCTATGAAGTTTGCAGTGATGACCAGGGAAGGAAACACAGAAAGTTCTTGGATAATTGAAGGGTTTGCCTTCTACAATACCTGGAGTGGGCAACCTAGCAACTCTGGAATTTCACACTCTGAGCTGTATTTATCTGGGGAGAGACAGATAGCCACCCTGCAATATTCCTTTTGCCAGAGTAGAGGAATCTCTTCGTTTTCATTTGTGCACACAACTGACACGGCTTTCTGTGCATGTAGGTTGCTGTCTCAGTTCCTCTTCCTGCATTGCTGGGACCGATACCTGCTGAGCTCACAGTTAGTGGAGGTTTCAGTTTGTGCTCAGCTGGCTCCAAGGCAGAGCAGAACATGGCAGAGAGCAACCTTTCATGGAGGCTGCAAAGAGCAAAAGGGAACAGCAACAGCAACAACGGCAATAGAGGGTGAGTCTGTCTCTCCATCTCTCTTACGTTATATTCAGGCTATCTGCCTCAGGCCGGGTGTCACACTCACACCCATAATACTAGCCGTACTCAGACCCATAATCCCAGCCTGGGATCACCCATACTCCCAGTGGATCATAAGTTAATCACAAACTCTAGAAGACTGCCCCACGACTGCATGAGGTTTTGGGGGGACACCTAGAGACAAACCCTAACAACTGGCCATATGCCTAAGTAGCTAGGTGCTGCTCAGTGGAGTGTAAACTGCTGCACCTGAGGTGTACAACTTCTGGGAAGCATTCCTAAAGAGGGCAATGGTACACCATTCTTTTTCTTCTTACTACCTGCTAGAATAGGCACATAATATTTGCAGATTTAGCACTGGCATTAAAATAAATGTTCCCAGGGAAATAGAAATTATACACAACAGAGCAACAAGAAAGAAGGAGCGCAGGTCCTTGTCCTCATGATGTATTACTTTAGTTTCACACTGGTTCTTAAAATTGCGAACAAAGTAAGTTTGTTAAATCAGAACAACTTTTGGTTCCTATGTTACTTACAGCCGAATCTCATTCTGATGCACCACTTTATAAAAGATGTGTAGAACTAGCAAGCAACTGAATTGTATAAATCATTGACACGAAATTGTAAGTATGTATTTTTAAATGAATGAATCAAGACAGCATTCTAAAATATTAACTAAAAGCACATAATGGTGGCGTGCCTTTGTAGTCCCAGGTACCAAGGAGACAGAAGTGGGAACAGTACTCAACTGCAGCTATTTGTAGCTGTTCTACCGCTAGGAGATTCCCCACCTCTTAAAAAAATTTAATTCAAAGGACATTTGTTGTTTCAGCAACTTGTGTTTAAACACCTTTCTACGTTGGGGAATCTCCCATCTTGTGACTCTTAGTGATAAGTACGGTCACCCTGTTGTAGGGGTGGCTTTTAGTTTTCCAAGAATCTCGTGCATTTGGAATAGACTTAGGATCTTAGCTTTGCTAATAAGGTGTATGTGCCGCATATTCTGAAGTAGGGTCTGATAATGCAAGGAAGAGGTATGCGGGGAAGGAGGAACACTTTCTGATGGTGATGACATTTGCAGGGTAGCCTGGTTCCCAGGGCAGCTGTCACTGAATTGTGGGAGGCAATTTTAGGGAAGAGAGTTAGTGGCACAGACGGTACCACAGCCTGGGTTTTCAGTAAACAGAGGAATCTTCAGAGGGCCGTTTTTTGTCAAAGAATTTTTTTTTTTTTTTTGTATTTAGTACAGGGTCTCCAGGGTCTTAGTACATAGATCAAACTCCTAGTGTTTCTCCTATTTTCAGCCTCCCAAGCACTGGATTACAGGCACCATGCCTAGTCTCAATGTGTCCTGGGGGTGGGACCAGCAGGGCACACCAGGGTTTGAACACCCGCCATTGCGCTCTATCTAAGCAAGTGCTTTAGTCAGCTGAGCTATGTGGCCCATCCTTGTCAAGGAATTTTGCTTGTTATACTGGCAGAAGTTCCTGGTTTTCCATCCTGCCTCATGATTCTGTAAGCGACCCAATCTCCATTTTTGAATGAAAAGTTTTGCATTTTGTTGTAAATTAACAAATTATAGTTGTATGTATTTATGAGGTACAAGGTGATATGATGCATGAATAACTTGAATCGCATTCATGTGGATAAATCAACTCAAGCAAATTAGCACACACTACTTTTTTCATCAATTTGGTTTCTATTTAGCTAGTTGTTTTCTATGTGTTAAAAGAAAGGTTTGTGCCCATATTGTTTGACCAACTTTTCATGCCTACTATGTCTCGTAATATAAGTAACTGCTTTGAAAATAACAGTATACAATGTACTAACTCATATAATCTTGTTTTGAAATTTTGTAGGGGCCCCGTGGGATGGCTCAGTGCTCTAAAGCACCTGCTTAGGAAAGCTTGGGCAGCTACAGGGACTGAGGTTCTATCCCAGGCACCACATGCTGCACCAGCCCTGCCCTTAGGGCAGGCTGAGCTGACCATGAAAATAAATAAATAAACAAACAAATGTTCTGAAACAAGAAAAAAAAAAGAGAAATTTTGTACCATTTCTTCTCCTTAAAAGAAAAGAAAATACAAAATGCATTTGGAAGATTTAAAAAAAAATAAGGGTTATTGAAAGTGTTAATGTTTAATTATTTTGCCAATCTTACATACCTATACCTATTAATCTAAACAGATTTATGAAGAAAAAAAATCTAATGCAACCATTGTGAAGTTTTTATTCTTGTTTTGAAATTCTGTACTATATGTACTCTTGTGTGTTATTCTTTTTTTTTTTTTTTTTTTGGTTT
>PVJA010008864.1:0-62813 GCA_004027025.1 Myocastor coypus | reverse complement strand
ACATCAGTGTCTATTATAGGATTCTCTTCTGTGAGGCAAACACTGGGGACAGATCTTGTGCACCTGGTGAGGTGCATTCAGAGAGTCCCCTCTAAGCAGCACTAGGACACTGAGCAGAAAGCCTTGAATGGGCAAGGCACTGCCATGCTGATCACTGTCACTGCTTGACACGGTCTATAAGCAACAGGTGCCCACGCCCCCCCCCCACACGTGCGCGCGCGCACACGCACACACACACACACGCACACACACACACATACACACACACACATACACACACACCCCTAACCATGCACCTTGCACATGTGCATTCACCGAACAGGCCTAGGAAGACTGAGGAAGGAAGCCAGTCTAGGAATGCTGCAGGCTACAGCCTGTGGCAGGGAGGGCTGGGCCTATGCATCCCTGGGCACCACCTGTGGGCTGCTGGGGCTCCCACATGAGCATTGCCCATGGCTTTCTTCTAATAAAGGTGGGGCATGACTCTGTTCTGGGATCTTGCCCAGGATTGTGCTTCTCCAGTGATATTAGTCCCTCACCAGGTGAAGTCATATAGGTGACTCTCCTCACAGCCAAGGCTGCCTCTGCCCTCAGAGGTTCACTAAGCTCTGCACCTGGCTCCACAGAGGACTGATGATCTCCCTTACAGGCCACTGAGGAGGGCAGGACACTGGCTACCAATAGTCTCACAGCTGGGCCACGTGTGTCCCAGGGTGGGCCATGCTGCCAACCTTCAGCCTGGACTGCAGATGTGTAAGGAGGCCCAGAAATGTCTGGTACATAACTCCCGCCTATGCCCTTTTCATAGCTGTTTGAAACCTGTGCTTCCCCAGGGCCTCTCAGAGGTAACACTTTTTCCTCCCTACTACCTATTCCCAGACCCCCATGTGGGACCCTCCTGCCCCTGGGGACCTTGCTCTGAACCAGGGGCCTCTTCTCCCCTCCCTAGGGTGATGGCTGGAAGGCCTCACCCACACCTACAATCCTGCAGCCTTCAAACGGCTACAATCCCGCACACTCCTACATCTCCCTCAGCGGCCTCTCCCCAGGACCAAGGTCACCCAGTGTTGCCCCAGACCAAGCACTCATCCCCTCCTGCAGCCCGAGGTGCTCTCTGCCCTGGATTGATAGCTTAAGCTTAGGTGGTCAGGAGCTGCATGCTCATCTCAGAGTACTCTTGTCTGTCTTTGGGAGCAGCTCTTTCGGAGGTCTCTCATGGAAAGTGGCCCCAAACTGCCATGGGCCAATGTGGCTCTGAGTTGTGTGTGAGCTGCCAGGCCAAAGACTCGGCTGGTGTGGGGGGCTTCTTACTGGGTCTCCAGGGACACCAACAGGGCCTTCTCGTCCCTGGTCACCTTGTGGTCCAGCTTCGCCCTGGGGGAGAAAAAAGCCCGTGAGTGGAGGTCACGCCACAGGGCAGCCCCCTGCCAGCTCCTCAGGGTAGATGGACAGCTGCTTATGTTGGGTAAGTGAGGTGACAGGCAAGGAGGGTGGTAGGGAGCGGTGGGCCAAGGCCAGGCAGAACTGCTGCCCCTGAGGGCACCTGGCTGCTCTTCATCCTTCCTTCCCTCCGACCTGCCCACTCCTGGTATGGCCAGGTGAGGCTACAGTCTCAATCTCTGGGTCAGCCCTGTCCTCAGAGGCCACATGGAGCAGGCTGAACTCATCATGAGGCCAGGGACACTTCCGCTGCCTCTGGCTCTCTTCTAGTCCCATATTGGAGAATCTCTGGCTACAGCGTGAGGGACTGGGGTGACCTCACTGGATGCCACAGGATGCAGTGGCAGCTGGGATGAGGGCTGGGCTGTGATGAAGCACTGGGTACTCCCAGTCCCCTTCCCTTATCAGCTGCCCCAGTCCAATAAAATCTCACTGTTGAGAGAGGACAGAAAGCCTGACATCCCCTCAAGGACAGACTGGAGCAAGGAGGCAAACAGGCCCCACCGAGGTGCTGTGGGTCTCTGCCTCAAGGCTCTCTGAGCAGCGGGCCTAGGGTCTTCCCCATTCAGGCTCAACCCAGTATACTGGCTCTGGAAACTTCACCAAGGAGGAGCCTCTCTAAGATTGGGGTCTGCAGAGGTGGCCTCACAGCAGCTGGTGAGGGCTGTCTGGTAGATGGGGTCAGAAGCCACCCCTGTGTGGTTGCAGGGATGGCCAGGAACAGGGGTGATTGCTGGGGATGCCACTGAAGTATGTTGGCAGGGACAAAGCCCCTGGGGTAGGAGAGGCCAAGCTCTTGGTCCTGGTGAGCAGGGGAGGTGGGGACTCCATCCGAGCCACATCTGGCTTTGCTCTCCTTGCCCTGGTTCCATGGGAGGAAGGCACAAGAGCTGGGGCTTGGGCTCTGCTGGGGCTATGTTGTGGGGTGCAGGTGCTGAAGCCCAGACCCCAAGGGGGCTGTGTGGCATGGCTTGTGGTCCTGATGCCTAACCTGTCCTGACCCTGCCATGATCCAGCATCAGGACAGACTTACCGGGTCTCCTCTCGGCCCCCGCACGCCTGAAGTCCCCCGGGGTCCTCTCTCTCCAGCACCACCCTGTGAGGAGATCCATGTGATGCTGGTTGGCTGAGGGCCAGGCAGGAGCCGCTCTGGGCCTCTGGATGTCATTGTGGGGCCCAGATAGACTCAGCCCAGGCCAGATGGCCTCTTTCGTGACTCTTGGTGGGGACACCATAGCCCAACTCACCCTTTCTCCTGGAGGGCCATCTGGTCCTGCATTTCCCTGCAAGAGGAATGGATGCCTGTGTCAGTGTGCGTACTAGCCTGTTGGCTCAGGAGGGATGGATGCCAGCTCACCTCATCACCAGCCTCTCCTTTCTCTCCTGCAGGGCCAGGCTCTCCAGGTTCACCCTGTGAACAACAAACGCAGAGTTACTGTGCAGCTCTGATCAAATCCCACATGCACAAAGCCACTACCCCACTGGCCTCACCTCATCTCCTGGTGGCCCTGAACTCCCAGGCCTTCCGGGTTCCCCAATGGCTCCAGCTTCACCCTGGGGAAGATCAGGTTCACAGATGCAGCCATCAGCATGCGGTCACCCAGGGACCTTGTGCCTGAAGTCCTCATCAGACCTTCATCCACTCTGACCACAGCCAAATGAATCCCAGACCTCCTGGACCTCAACTACCCTCAACTGCACAAAAACTGCCCAGAACACTTCAGCCCAAACCTGGAAGTCTGAACTCTGAAGCTCTACTAAATCAGGCTTAGAAGTTACGTGCAGTCCTGACAAACAGGCCTAAAGTCCTTGGCCAGATCTCTGACAGCTCTGTGAAGGCAGAGCTCCTGCCTGGTATTCCTGCATACCCTAAAGTCCCAGAAAAACAGCAGTGGAAGCCTTGGCCATAGGCCGGATCCCAAGGCCACACCCACTTCTGCCTGCTGGCAGCCACAGGGGTGGAGTGCTCCCTCAGGTTATGGTTCCAGGTGGAGGCCTGGCTGTGGAGTGTGCAGTGGCTGCTCAGTCTGGGCTCTAACCAGAGCCTGGTAGGGCCCCTAGCGTCAGTGGTAGCCTGTAGCCCCAGACCTGGCCACGCCTTGCCTGCTGCATGGCAGCCTGCAGAGGTGACCTGGCCCCAGGAGCATCTGGGCTTGGGCTCTGTGTATGCGAAGCCCCTGCTCTCGAGGCTGCATACCACTCACCTTGTCTCCCTTCAGTCCAAAGGCACCAGCGTCTCCTTTGGGCCCAGGGGGTCCTTGGATACCCTGATAAGAAGACATAATCTCAGGTCACAGTGTGCAGAGGTCCCCAGGGCCTCTAATGAGCCACTGCCTGGCAGACAGCAAGGGCCAGGGCCACATTTCTGAAAACCATGGGCTCCAAACCAGGGATACAAGCGACTTACATCGAACCCTGGAGAACCCTTGCAGCCTGGCAGGCCTGGGTACCCCGTCTCCCCCTGGAAGAGAAGGACAGGATCAGATGATTGAGGGGCTCGGGGGTGGCTAAAGGTGGGAAGCCACTAGGCCTCAGTTCTGCCCTTCATGCCTTCACTGGACACCCTGCTCAGGAGTCAGGAACTCCATTGGTGGCTTGGGGTCCACTGAGGCCAGCTGTGACCTAGAGCGAGGCAGCAAAGACCCGCGGGGTATATCTTCTGAACTGGTTCATCTTCCTGCCACTAATGTGTCACTGCTGTGCCCATGAAGCCACCCCAGATTGGCACCCCAGCCATCCCTGGTTACCTTCATGCCATCTACCCCATCGATGCCACGCTTGCCCTTCTCTCCCTGTGAGGAACCAAGACAAAAAGGAAGGGTCAGACGAAGGTCATATGAAGGTCAGATAGTACTTCTGGGTATACCATGTCCCACACTTACCTTGTAGCCCTTGGGTCCCCTGGAGCCCTGTGGAGACAGAAAGGGAGGGTGAGGGTGGCGGGCAGGAGTTGGTCCTGCCCCATGGCTGTTTCGCCTAGCAGGAGGGTCAGATGGGCCCACCTGTCCAGGGCCCACCTATCCAAGCCCCCCATGGATACAAAGTTGCCCCAAATCTAAGGATGCCCAACCCTGCTGGGGATTCAGACTAGGCGTGGTGCCTGAGGCCTTGTCCCACTGAGGGCACCCTGAGGCCAAGGATGCCCCTGTGGAAGTGACAGTGCCACGCCAGCTCCCACTGACCCCAGGGACCACCCCTAGGTCAGCCTCATTCTCCGGGGTAAGAGGTGGCAGTGAGGGGTTCACCCAGCCGTGTCTCCCAGATGGGGGTCCCAGCAGCATCCAGGAAGGAGAAGCACACCTTCTCCCCGCGGCTCCCCTTCTCTCCCTGCAAACAGAAGAGATTAAGAGAATGGGCATCATGGCTGTGGGCCGTGCACCTGCCATAGACCCCCATGGGCTTTCCAGGAGCAGAGGACACATACCTTCATGCCTTGGTACCCGACGGGCCCAAGGTCCCCAGGTCGTCCCTGGAACAGAGGAAGGGATGGTCAGATACCTGTATTCCTCCAGCCTCCCCTCACTGTGACTGGGTCCCAGAGGTGGTAGTCCAGAGAGGGGCATGAGACAGGAGTGGGAGGGGGCAGGGGACAGGAATGGACAGGGAGCAGGCAGCTAGATGAGGTGGGGCCAGAAGGCAGGAGGTTTGAGGGGTCTGGCCCAGGTCCAAAGCAGAAATCTGAAGCTGTCCGGCTCCTTTCCCATTGAAGGCAATGCCAGGGGACCCTGCCTTCCAGCCATGGCTCTGGCAGTTTCTTAGCACCCCTTCTGGGCATTGACACTCACGGGATCTCCGGCTTCCCCCTTCTCTCCAGGAAGGCCTGGCTTTCCACGTTCTCCCTGGAGGACAGAGCAGACAGGTCAGGGGCAATTCTACCGACTTCCAGAAAGGATGGAGACAGAGCTGGCACAGGGACATAGATGTGCAGAGCCCATGGCTCCAGGCCTGTCCTGGGCTCTGGCCTTCTCCCCACATGTCCTCAGCCATGATACTCACCTAGGGACTACTTGGTCTCCTCTGACCAGAGCACTCCTCTGCCCCAGATCCTCAGGGACATGCAGCTCTGCCACTAGGATTGGGGGACCCAGAATGCTACCCTATCATCCTATGTGAGCCACATGGCTGTGGGCCTCACATTTCACACCCCAGCCTGCAGGCTCCATTCCCCAGATCTGAGCAGGCAGAAGCACTTGGGCCTTGGAGGGACCTTAGAGGCACAGCTCCAGGCTAGGCCATAGCCCTGGTCTCCACTGGGACCTCCGACAGGACTCAGGATGCCCAGCCGACAGATATGCAGGACAGTACACACAAGGTTGGAGCCCTTATGTCCCTGTGAATAAGCCAGGGCAACCACTCACCTCATAACCAGGGTCACCCCGAGGCCCTGGAAGTCCTCTGGCAGCCTGCAAATGTGAGGGACATCAGTCCTGACCCAGGCAGGGCATGGGCTGAGGGCGGTGGGTGGTAACCACACTCACCTGGCACTCGAAGGAGCAGCACTACAGGGAGGCACAGGAGATGGTCAGAAGTGGAAGGTGGGGTGTTGGGACACACCTGGACACTTCCACAGGACAGGTGTGCGGATGTACTCCCATATGTGCACATGGGATTCATGCCCAGAATGCTCCCACACACATATACTAGGGCCCTCTCCCGTAGTCAGGCACAGGACACATGCTGGGACATGCTTTCACACATGTGCACAGGACAAATGCCTGGACATGATGCTCTTACATGTATGCACTATGACACCTGCTCAACATGCTTCCACATGTGTGCACAAGGACACATGCCTGGAATGCTTTTATATGCATACATTAAGACATGCATCTGGAGTAACTGCCAGAGGCATGTATAGGACACATACCTGGATAATTTCCCACACATGTACATAGGATACATGCACAGACACAGTTTCACATGCATGCACAGGATGTATGCTCAGACATACTCCCACCTGTGTGCACCAGCACATGTTTCTGGACATGCTCTTACACATGCTTGGATATGCTCCTACATGTGTGCCCAGATGGACACACATGCCCTCAGTAGGTGCCTGTCATGCACCCCCACCGGCTTAGAAGGGCAGATGAGGAAGTCTTACCACTTGCTCCACATTGTTTTTCTAGAATGAAAGGGAAGACAGTTACTACCTCTCGAGGACATGGTCACCCCTGCCCTGTAGTGGTGGGTGCTCACGATCATGTCCACAATGGTCTCGATGGTCTGGGTGATGGTCTCCTCAGCGTCAGGATTCTGTCCCCAGTCTGCTGCTGTGAAGTTGCGCCGGTATGTGTGGTCAGTGGCAATGATGCTCAGGCGTGGCTCCTGGGGTGTGGGGTGAGAAGGTGAGCGGGGCCAGGGCAGTGATGCCCTCTCCCAGGATAGGGTCAGCCTGCAATCCAGGCACAGGAGGGCAGCACTCACCAGGTGGTCAGGTGTGATGGCCACAGAGAAGACCTTGATGCCCAGGTGCTTGGCCTCATTCACAGCGTCCTCTAGGCCTCCACAAGGCTCCTTGTAGCCCTCCAGGGGGTGCCCATCAGTCACTACAATCAAGTACTTGTTCTCCTTGAGGTGGGAGCCCCTGGGGGAACAGCAGTGTGAGGCCCAAATTCCTCCTGGGGCCTGCCAAGGGAACCAGGAGGGGACCTAGCCAGTGTGGGATAGTGCTGGCCTCTGCCACATGGGTGAGCATTTTCCTCCTGGACCTGAGTATTGGAAGTGTAGTATAGGCAGTAAGGGTGAGGGAATGGGGTGGCCACGGTGCCACTCACCCCACCAGCAGCTCCTCCAGTCCCTTCTTGATGGCACAGTCCGTGTAGGTGCCCTTGCCAAAGTACTTGATGGCATCCACTTCGGCCTTGAGAACATCGCGGCCAGTAGGCATGCGTGTGAGCCCATGGATGATCTCTACCTCATCGCTGTAGTGCAGCGCACCCGCATTCCACACCAGGTTGCGGTCACAACGGTAATACCTGTGGAGATGGGCCAGCCAGTGCTTGTGAGGGCACATTCACCACCAAGCACTCACATGGGCACAGGCCCAGGCCAGACTGCAGCTGAGATAGCAGTCCCACCCTGGAGACCAGCACAGCCCACATGACTGGGCATCCTGGGCCCTTAGGGACTCCAGGCATGGGCAAGAAGCCAGGTCCAAAGAGACCTGAGCTTCCTTGGTGGGTTCAGTGGCTCTGTTGGGCTGCGGTGGCCAAGCCAAACCTCGGGCATCTATAGGCATGGTATAGGAGTTGGCTCTGCCCCATTTCACAGGAGGGAAACAGTGGCACAGGACCATAAGCAAAGGCACAGTGGATACTCTGGGCATAGGCCACACAGCTGTCCAGATACTTCTTGACAAGGCACTGTCCATACCACCTTCCTCTTCCCCATAGACATGGGGCTGCCCAGTCAAGGGTAAACAGTTCGCACTGGTCCCACATGTGCTTTGGCTGCCATGGCCCCTTCTGGTGGGCAGAAGGTGTGGCCTCGATCAGCTGGCCAGTGAGCTTAGGGGACCAGAGAAGTGGGGGTGCCAGGGGAGGGGCCTGTGCTGCTGGAGCCCATCTCCCACCCACCACAGAGGAGTCATGGGCCTAGGGGCCTCTTGTCTGCTCCTCCCAGTTCTCATCCCAGCCCCTACCCAGGATCCAGTGTTCTGAATCTGCAGGCAGATACAGTTGGGGAATTAGAGGGCACAGGGGCTTTGCCAACCCAGAGAAATGTTTAGTGGTCCCAGATGTGCAGGTGACTGGGGCTACTAGGCCCTGGGTTAGGGATATTAGGATAGGAGATCCAGTCTCAGCAGAGGCCCTGATGCTATGCGGGCAGCAGTCAGGGCCCAGCTGACTAGGGAGGGCCCCAGGCACAGCTGCAGCTGGGCCCAACTCCGCAAGCCCCAGAGTACTCAGGAGTACAGTGGCTGTTTGTGTGGGGCTCACGCATCCACCTCAGCAATGCCCCTGCACCTTTATCAGATGGCACCAGGAGCCTGCTGCCTCTCTTTCCATCTCCCCTCAATCTGCACTCCATCTCTGGGCCTCTGATGGATATGGCTGGAGGTTAGGCAGCCTCTCTACCCACTGGTCCCTGGTGTAGAGACACCACTAGGTTAGGCCCCTACCTGTCTCTCAGGTTGTCAATGAAGCGCTTGGTGAAGCTCTTGACCTTGTCCACCAGGGCCCCATAGGGCTTCAGCCGCAAGGCCACACTCTCAGAGGTGTCCAGCACGAAGAACAGGTCCACTGGGCAGTCTGGGCCAAGAAGTCCCATGAGCCATGCCTTCTGGGTGCAAGAGGCCCTTCCCCCCACTTCCCTCAAGTGGCTCCAGCCAGATCCACAGCCCAGTACCCAGCTGTGTGAAGAGTGACCACAGATGGACAGGGAGAGGACAAGGTGCCCCCAAGCCTGCGACTCCAGTCCCCACCCTAGAGGACAGCATTCTGGGACTGAACCGCACAGAGAAGATAGATGGCTTCTCCTTTTGTGCTCTAAAGCCACAAAAGACACAGCCTTCCGCAAGACAGACACAAAGGTTACCCCGTTTCTAGGCTAGCGAAGAATCAGGAAACGAGCAGGCTTGCCCATCATGCTCACTCTTGGAGGAGCACTGAAAACTGGCCCAAGCCACAGCCATGGGTCCCCTCGCAGGGTATCCACACTAGTCTCCCGGGCTGGTGTCCCTGAGCAGCAAGAGGTTATGCGAGTGCAGGCCTGGCTGGGGGACAGGCGCAAGGGACGGCACCACAGCACCACGCTGGCCTTGGGCTGCGTCCTGGCCCAGAGAGCAGACTGGAGCAGCAGCCCAGCACTCACCTTGGAAGGCGATGGCCTTGGGGGGCCCCTGGACATCCTGTGTGGCCACCCAGCAGGCCTGCAGCAGCAAGGACAGCAGGATGGCTGCCAGCCTCATGTCGCCGGCCCACCTGGGTCACCGTCGAGGAGGCCAGGACAGGACGCAGAGGAGGCTGTCTCCCTTCTCACTCGGCAGTTACAGCCCGGGCAGCGGCAGGAGGGCGGGGCCAGGGGCGGGCGGCGCCCAGGCCGCTGAGTCACCGCGCAGCTCCTCTCCCTGGCCTCTGAAACCAGAAGCCCCTCTGCCCATGAGGCTCCCCGCTGAGGATTCTGCTTCCTGGGCTTTGTGGACCACAGCGCCCACCTAAAGTGGGAGACAACAAGATGCCTAGAAAAGGACTTGTGACCCAAAAAGGTTCTGCGAAGTAGTTTATATGTCTCTCCAAAAACCTCTGTCCTCCGCTGACTGCCTTCATATCCCCTCCTTAATCTCCCAGATGCCTGGTTATTTTTCCTGCAAATGTTTCTTCACAGTTTAGTCAAACACAGATGTGCAAAAGATCAGCTTTGAATGTTACTGTGGAGACACAAAGTTGTCTGGCACTGGATAGGAGTGTGTGTGCTTGTGTGTGATATGTGTACTGTCTGTATGCACACATGTGGGCACATGTATATGTCTGTGTGTACATATGGGTGTGTGTGTGTGTGTGTGCAGAGTCTCCAAAGTGGGGAAAAGAGGTCAGCTATGTCTCTGCCCAGAGAAGGTTCCAGAAAAGTGCCAGAGTTGTTGATGTTTGCCCAGTGTCAGCCAAAAATTTCATAAACTATTCAAAAGCAGCTTGAAAATAACAATATGGTTGCTATTAAAGAAGCCCTGCAGAACTTGTGTTCACTGGCACTGCCTAGCAGTAGCCCTAGGGTGCCTGTTTCTCCCACTCCTGCCTGGTAAGTGGTCACTGTGGCTGCTGTGGCTTTCCTGCTTCTGCTTCAGCTGACATCTCTTGGTGCCACACAGCTGTGGCTTCCCATTCAAATGTGGGTTCAGAGCCACCATGCAGGATGATGCTGGCTTACATGGCCTCTTCAGTCAGAGCTGTCTTAGCTACAGGTGGTAATGGTCTGCATCCAGGGCTGGGGTGGGACGGGCACCCGCATGTGAGCCTGGGGACAGGTGAGGCCTTCAGCCCAGGGAATATGGTGTGCATGATATGCAGTGGAGGCAGTACAGGGCCTCCCGGTCTGCTCTGTGCACCTGAGAGGGGTACATCTTCTGCAGCTGCTTGGGGAGAACTGGGTGGAGGCAGTGCTTGGCCCAGCCGGGCACTCCCCTGGGCACACATGGCTGCCTGCTCCACCCTGGCCTTCACCTGTGGGTGTCAGGGATAGGCCTCTGGGTCACCCTCCTAAAGGTGTTACTATTCCCATGCTCTCAGAAGTCTCTGGGGGTGGAGAGAACACAGCAGACCAGAGTCCTTGCCATCCCCTGTCTTGCTGTCTTGCCTACTCTGTGCATGGGCGCCTGCCAGCAGCTGGCTATTCTGCCTTCTCCAACCCTTTCTCCCTCTTCACAGCCCTGCAGGGCTTCCTGAGCTGGCGTAGTGGTCTCTGATGTCTCTGATGGAATGACTAGACCTCCCAGACTGATCCACATCCCTGTGGCCCTCAGCCTGGGCCTGAGTCTCAGTGCTGGCAGACAACAGCTCCTGGGAGTGGCCACTGGGAAGCAGGGCTGGGGTGGGTGTGAGATAAGCCCTGCAGGACAGCTGGACAGCTGCATATGCACAGGTGTGTGTGGTTGCTTGAGTGCATATGTGTCCCTGTATGCATTTGTGGGGGGAGAGGCTACAAGCTAGCTGTGCACCTGTGACCTGTGACCTGTGACCAGGGCTTTCTTATCCCTAACACTGCCATACAGAAGGCTCACAGTCCATATGGTCAAACACACAGCAGGGATTTATGTCATTGAGGCCCCTTGGTGCAGCTTCAGGGGTGGGGCCTGTGGGGTGGGGTGGGGCCTAACCCTCTGCCATGGCTCATCGTCCTAGGCTGTGGCAGGAAGGAAACCCAGACCCAGCTTCTGCAGACCCTGACCTGCTTGAATCTGAAAGAAGGGAAGGACCACGACCTTTCTGGCTGTGGGGTCCCTGAGTACACAATGGTTAGAATCAGACGGGCCAACTCAGTCAGGACCCCCAGCTCTCAGGCAGCTCTATCTAGCCCCCATCCCTCCTCCTGCCTCCCTTCTTTTCTTTTTCTCCTCTTCTTCCCACCCCTAACCCTTACCCCAGTCTCCTTTGTCCTCTTTCTCCTCTCTCCTTTCCCAGTGTGTCTGGAGGGAGACCGTTGTCCTCCAAGGGAAGATGGACAGAGTGGGGAGCTGGTTGGCCTGACTCCCAGTGGTGAGAGTGGCAATGTGTGTCACACTGGAATGCCACAGGCTGCCCCTTGCTGTGCAGTTTTGTGTTTTGCATCAGGTGAAATCACTTCTAAAAGAGCTACCTCCAGCCCCCTGTGCCTGTTCTCTAAGAGCCCTGGTGGCTCCAGAGCAGGTTAGCAAGGGTTCTACCAGGCAGGGGTCCACATCAAGGTCCTCTGCAGGGCCTTGACTGAGGGAGTTTTTCTAGGACAACAGGGACACTGGTAGGCCTCATTATCCTGGCCACACAGAAGCCATTTGCCCTAGAGCAAGACCCAGAGCTCTGGCCTTAGGTGTGGCCCCCAAGCTCAACCCAGGTTTCCTGCCTGTTATAAGGGCTCAGTGCTGTCCATAGAGATTCCTGCTGTGCCCTGACTTGTGCCAGGACTTGGGAGGTTGGCTCCCGGGATCATACCCATGACCCTCCCAGTCCTGACTGGTCTTTCTACTCTTTGGCTGGCCCTGGAGGTCCTTGGAGCAGACTATGTGTTCTCTGATTGCCTGCCTGGCCACTGTGCAGAGCCCTCACTGTGAACCCTACAGGGATGCAACAGTGTAGGTGAAGTCTGGGATTGGGCCATGAATTCCCAGAGCCTCACAGACAGTAGGTCACTGCCTGGGGCTTGTCTGGATCCAAGGTCTGAGGTGGGACTCATGGGGAAAACTGTATCAGGTCAGTGTGCTCACAGGTGTGTGGCTGAGTGGGGGAGCTTCAGGCTCCTGATGCATGCAGTCCTGCCCTTCAAGCTGTCCCCTCAGTACCTCCATGGGTGCACCCCAGGAGCCTCTGGCCTGCACATCACACTATCTCCCATGGGCAGGCTCAGGCCCCTCCCAGTTGCTCTCTCAGCTCTCACAGTGAGTAGAGTTTATCCTAAAGAGGGTTCTATCCCCAGCCCTCTGGCTGGGAGGAGAGATGTCCTGGTAATTTCCATGTGTTCTAAGAGGGTGTGGGACTGTGGCAAGATGGACACCAAACTCAATGGACCGGATGGGATGGCCCTGGAGTCTGAGGTGCCCATCCTTGTCTGCAGTGAACGTGGAATTGTCTGCTCTTCCCTGGGCAGGGAGGGGTAGGGAAGGCATGGTCCTTATGTACACCAAAGGCTAAGCCCTTCTCGCATCTGATGAATAAAGACAATTTGAATGTCTTTTTGCTGCCCTGAGTGTAGAGTGAATTACCTCCCAGTTTAGAGCATGATTCACTAAGGAAAATGTTTTTCCAGGGCCCCAGTTTCCATGGTGACTTCCCTGAGACATAGGGCTGGCTCGGATGCTGACAGCCAGGGTGCTGCCTGATCTCCCATCCCTCACTGCAGGAGTCTTTTCTCCCAGGCATCTGTCTCTGTGGTCCACTCCCTTGGGTCTCTGTGGTCTGGCCCAAGGCCAGGCTTGGCCAAGTTCTGCTGGGCACTGGGACAGAGTAGCTCCTGTCTCCCTGACCCTTTTTCAGTCTGCAAAGTGAGTCACCTGGTGGGGAACAGCCAGGCAACCACCCACTTCTGGAGTTGGGCAGGGCTGCTGCCTGGGCTACCGGAGCCACTGATCCACTAGGAGCGGTGACTAGGACAGCAGCACGGTGTGAGCATGGGTGGCCTTAGTGCTGTCAGCTGGGTCATCCAAGCCATTGTTTCTGCAGGGGCCTCCCATGTGTTCTTAGGAGAGCTGGGGACAGTGGTAACTAAAGGCAGGGGTCACAGGATTGGCTTTGCCCAAAGAGGGGAAAGGTCTTTGGGACCTGGTGTTGGTGTTGGTGTGGGCATGGGTGCAGATGCAGGCAGGACAAAGGACCTAGACTGCACAGAAGGGGACTGGGCTACGCTGGCCAATAGGTGTAGGTTTCCTGTGGGGAGGGGCTCCCCAGCCTGTGCAGCAGCAGAATTCAAGTTCTCTAAGCATTATCTGTGTTGTCTTGAGAGTCACACCGAAGGGCTGCTCAGTCCCAGGCTGTGCAACTGTCGTGGGGCCACAGGCTACCTGCCATTCAGCTGAATATGCACAGGGCCTGAGGCTCCATATCTTGCCAAAGACACCAGTAGTGGGTGTACAGGAACAGGGCTGGGCTTGTGTAGTGGCATCGCTGGGTCCTGGGGGCAGGGCGCCCTCCCTGGGCTGGGCCCTGTCCAGTCCCTCTCATGTATTGGGATGGACGTTGGTGGCCACTTCCTCCTCATCAGCCCAACAGGCTGTGGGATCCAATGCCGTAGGCAGCTTCCTGGTCCTCAGATTAGGCTGCTCTTTGGTCTGTTGACAAAAAGCTGAGGATTTTAATTTTCAGTGAGAATCAGACATGGAGACTGGCTGGGAAACAGCTGCAATGCGTGTAGGGCACGCAGGGACCCTCACAGGCTGTGGCAAGGGGAACAGCTCTCCAGCTTTGTGATGGTTGCTCTGCCCACAGACACCCTGACGCTGGTCAGGGCCCACATATCTAAGGAGCAGAGATTTCAGGAGCTCTGCTGGCATTTGGAAGCAGACTCAATGGAGCTAGCACCTTCTTCCCCAGCAAGGAAAGGTGATTCAGTCAGAGCCCCTTCAATGTAGCTGTGGGGCTCAAGTGCCCCCCTCAGACTTTGGGGGATCTTGGCGTACTGCCCATGCCATCCTGGGAATGTGACCCTGACTTCTCTGGAGGCCAGGGGCCAGTTGAATGGTCTCTTCAGGTGCCTGGGACCCAAGGCAAAGTCGGACACACTTATCCCACTGGGACATCCCACGTGTAAGCTGGCCCAATTAGCATGGTGAAGATCTCAGGCAGAAGCTTCAAGTGCTCCTTGGTCCTCTCTGCAGAGGTCAGGGAACACACAACATCCAGGGCAGCTTGATAGACCACAGGGCTCCTAGAAAGAAGCTGTGTGGGGTGAGTGGGACTGGCCACGTCTCCCTCCTTACTGAAGGTCCCTCGTAAGTTTCTGAAGCCCTGGAGGGATGATGCCTACTTACTTGTACTGGCTGGGCAGAGTATTGTGAAATGCAGGTCAGGGTATGGCCAGGGGAGTCGAGAACCTGACTCAGGCAGAGGAGCCAGGAATGCAGGGCCCCCAGAAAGCCTGGGGTGGGGACAAGGACACCAGGGACAATAGGAAGGTTCACTTCAGCCATAGCTGTTCACAGTACCCCAGGACACCTTCAGAAGCAAGATGGCTAGGCAGGGTCACCTTCAAGTCCCCATGTCCCATCAGACCTGCCCTACACAGGCTTGGAAGCTGCAGAGCTAGAGGGGTTAATATTTCCTGTTACTTACCTCATACTGGCCCCTGGTTCCTTGGAAAGAGCAAACATCTGGCAGTGACGTTTTGCTGCTGGGCCTGGGGAGCAGCTTGGCTCCTCTCCACAGAACCAAGCTGGAGGAGGACGGCAGCCTGTGGGGGGTGGGGTGACCGTGGGGAAGGGAGGGTGAAGGAGGGGGCTCCCCAGGAATTGACAGATGTAATCAGCTAGACACCTGGACACCCAGAATCCATTTGAGGGCCTGGTGGGGGGGCGTGGGAGGGTGCCCAGCATTCCTGGGAATGAATCACTTCCTGCCCTGATGACCTGGGGGGGGGGCAGTGGGGAGTAGGGCTGGAGCTAGACATGGGGACAGAGCCGGACAGGAACATGGGGCTGGACAATCCAGACTTCCAGGCCTTGGCCCCCACCCCTTCTGGCCAGAGTGTCGCCCTATTCCCAGTTCTGGCTGCAGCTGCTGGTCAGGGCTTCTGTCTCATAGCAAGGGCTCTGTGTCCAAGGATGTGCCCAGTCCAGGGTTTGTGTGTCAAACTCCATTCTTGTCCTTGCTGGGGGACATGACCACAGGCCGAGGGCCACATGGCCCTGTGCTCCCAGGTCACCTCAGTTCTTTGTGATGCTGGGATTGGACCCATGGCCCTGTGTGTGCTCAGCCAGTACTGTTCCATTAAAGTACGTCCCCAGCCCTTTCTATTTTTATATTTTGAGACAGGGTCTTGATAAGTGGCCTGCTGACCCCAAACTTTCTGTCCTCCTGCTTCAGCCTTCAAGTAGTAGGGCACAGATTCCTGGGGAGAGGGCCCACAGATCAGGGGCACCCTTGTCCACTTGGGTGCAAGAGAGAAGGGGGTGTCCTACTAACAGCAAGGGGCTGAGCACTGCCACCCAGGTTCCAGGTCATGGTGCCGAGCCCCTCAGACAAGCAGATGGCTCTGCCCAGAATGTGGTGTGTACAGGGGCAGCTCAGGCCTTCAGCTTTGGTGGAAAAGCCATGGCATCTGGTGCCAGGGCAGCAGCATCCTACCATGTGACCCAGGCCAGGGACAGGCTCTCCTGGGAGCCCCAACCTCTCAGGTTGTCTGGAAAAATCTCACTTGCTAGCAGCACTGGAGGTGGAGTCACAATAGCAGTGTGGGGTGCTGTTGCCCTAGACACCAAGGACCCATCCACCTTAGCCACAGTGTGGGCACACAACTTCTATCCCTGTGTCCTCAGGAACATTGCCTAGCCCACCTCATCCCACCTACAGAGTTTGGGGAGAATATAGTTTTCCTGGAAAAGCAACCCTGGCTTCCCAGAAGCCAGGGCTGCTTTGAGACCCTGCATTAGAATTTTTTTGGGGGGCACTGGAGATTGAACTCAGGATCTTTGCACTATTATGCCTCTAGTCCTTTAAATTTATTTTGAGACAGGGTCTTGCTAAGTTGCTAAAATGTCCAGGCTGGACTCAAGCTTGCAGTTGTCCTACCTCAGCCACCCAGAGTACTGAGATTATAGGCAGGTACCACTGTGACACCCAGCATAGAACTGTTTTTGAAGAATACTGTGAATGTTTTCCTGGTTCCCCTGGGATTGGGACCTATAGGGAGCCAGGCATAGTCACCTTGGTTATGGGCAAATCTGAGGTCACCCACCTAGCATGCTGGAGGCCCAGAGGGAGGTCTCTCGCAGGCTCAAGGCCTCACTGCACCCAGCTACAGGGACGCAGAGGCCCTGGGGCTCAGCATGAAGACCTCAGAGGTGCTTCCTCGGACATAGCAGCACAGGGGCCTGCAAGCTGGGGCAAGAGGTGGGAAACTTGGAGTCAGTGCAGGGCAGGGACTTTGCTGTCCAGGGTACCAGTTAGGGCAGGAGGTGCAGATCTGAAGGAAGCCCTGCGGTGATGAGGACAGACAAGGACCTTGATGATGGCACTAGGTGAGTGGGTGGGTAGGCTTTGGGATCCCGTCACCAGCAAGATGCCATCTTTCCCCACTCCAGCCTGCTGGGGGCCTAGCACAGGTTGGGGCACTCATGTGCCACCGAAGAACAAGGAGAAATATGAGGAATGTGGGGGCCTACATTCTGTATTTGCCCTGAAGGCTTCGGGCTCGGTTCCTCCATCTCAGTGTCCCTAGACGCCTACTCTTTCAGGAATTAGGCTGAACTGCAGCCCGGGGCGCCCTCTGCTGCCCACCTGGGTAATTGCACCAGACCATCAGGAGGCCCTTGGGCATGAGGACTAGGTCATGTCCCCCAGCCTTCACTGCTAGCCTACTGCCTGAACCTTATTGCTCCCAGGACAGCGGAGGTTGCCTTCACAGGGATGGATCTGCAACATTTCCCTGTGGGTCATCAGGGTTCATGTTATCCGAAAGGCTACCAGGCCAGCAGTTGGCAGGCTTGGCCCAGAGACACAAAATAGTGAGCAGCCTCAGCTCTGGATCACTGACCATCTCAAAGACCCCAATCTTCAGCCTGAGGCCAGGGCAACTATAGAGGGGAAGGTTGTCCTGGGGCCTTCCCATAGCATCCTATCCCCTGGGCTGTGGGGATGTCCAGTGCTCTGGTCACTGGCCATGCTAGAGTCCCAAGGCTGGGGGTGAGGAGGTACCCCTGAGTCAGATGGGCACCTGAGGTCTGAGCACCCACCCACAGGCTCCCCGTCCTGTGGCCAGTATCAGACAAGGGGGAAAGATGGGAGATTCTCGGGCTCCAGGTCCACACAGGAGCTTGTGAGATGGCAGTGTCATCCTCTGACCTCGGTGGTCACAAGTGCAGTGCTGTGGCACAGCCTCTTGGCCAAGGCTGTGGGTGTCCTTTTCATTTCCTGGGAGAATGTCCCTATGAGTGGTCACCTTCTACTCCATGGCCAAGAATCAGTGGCTCTGGGAAGGCCACAGAACTCAGACCACAAGTTGGGGCTGGGGCTGATACCTGTCCCTCACTCCATGCCTGAGTCTTGAAACTCAGTGAGCACAGACTGGCAAGTGGAGGCCCTACAGGGTCAAACATGGGTGACAGGGACCAGGGGACTCTGTGATGAGGTATGCTGGGACCACCTCTGGCATCTGGCTGTCTCCTGGTGAAGAGGGGAGAAGGGCTGGGTGCCCTGGTCTCCTGCAGGTACCTGTTAAAGCAATCACAGCATAGGACCCCCAGACAGCATCAGTGCCACTTACAAGATAGAAGTCAATGTAGTACTAGGGAAGGCCTTGCTGGGCAGAGCCGAGCAGAGCAGAGCAGATGTAAGGGCCAGGCTGGGCACAGAGGCACCTGTGTTGCACTTAAGCTGGGTCCCTCCTGGGTCTTTTGTAATAATCAATTGGCTTTTTGTGTTTGTGTGTGAGGATTGCCTGAGGCTTAGGCCCTTTTCTGGAGATGGGCAGTGGACTCATAGTACCTGAACTTCTGAGTCACTGGGCTCCACTGAGGAAGATGGGAAGCTGCAAAGGACAAGATAAAGTGATAGCTGAGGACTTTGGCTTTGATCCCAGTCAACTAAAAGGAGACCTTAGCTGCAGGTTCCACATTCCTACAATAAATACCAACCTAAAGATAGTTCTCCTGATTGATATAATTTACTACTTGGGAAAATATTTCCCAAGGTTCTGCTAGATTCTCACATTTTCTTCAGTATCTTCCTCCTTTGTTTGAAAACCAAGTAACTGTGGGCCACCTAGAATTGTTCTTAGTAAGAACTTAGAGACTATTAAAAGCTGTGAGAGGGTTTTTGATCTTCCTGGATACCTTAAAATCATACCACTTGTCTCATTTATTGAAGTATTTACCATCCACCCATTTGGGAAACTGTGGGCCTGATGAGCCCTTAATAACTAAGGAATATTATTAATCTGATACCAATCCATGCTTAAGACTAATTTGGATTTGGGCTTACAGATTTTATGCTTTTTCACTCTTTCTGTCTCCTTTACTACTATGGATGGGGATTATCTCCTCCAGTATAATGTTATCATTTGCCTAGAAAGCTATTTGTTTCCAGAAGTTGATTTTATACAATTTATACCATGATTTTATTTCCTGTAGCAGTTTTCCCACAGATTCTTCGAGTTTGCAGGTCTGTGATCCAACTATCTGTGATGCCTTCCCTCCCGTTATTCCTCCCTGCATCCTCTTGTCTCAGGCTGGTAGCACCTACATGAGGCTGGCACAGTCCAGCTCAGCTGCTCTGCAACTGTGCACTTTTGCTGCTTGGGAGAAGCGCAGCCCAGACGGGGGAGCTGGGAGTAGTACAATGGAGGGGCCAGGGTCACTATAGCTTGTGCTCTTGTTCCACTGCCAGATCTTGATGCCACCCACACTGCAGACTCCTATGGGCCCAGCTAAGTGCAGACATCTCCACAACCAAGGAGGTACTCCCTCCTAATTATAGCACTATGGCTACACTCAGGAAGCCAACACTGACCAGGTTGCTGTCTTGATCAACTTGCAAAACTTGTTCACATGCCATCAATGGATCATGCCAATAATGTTCTTTGTGGCAAAGAACATCATGTCTATGTACACATGCAGGAGCTGTTTACGTACTCAACATACAAGCCCTTGTGTTACAATGTGTTTTGGATTTAAAATGTTTCCAAATACCACGTGTTGAAGGCCTGTCCCTATCTGTCACTTTGGGAAGTGATGAAAGTCAGGCCACTAGAATGCAGCCTTGAAAATGTTTAGACTCTGTCTCTTCCAATCTTTCTTTGCTTCCTGAGCCACCACAAAGTAAAGAGCCATGTCCTGCTGCCATGAAGCACTGCACACCACATGCAAGATAATGTAGCTAACTGGCCATGGACTAGAGCCTCTGAAGGCATGAGCCAAAGTAAGGCTTTCCTCCTATTGAGTCAGTTACATCAGGTATTTTGTCAGTGATAGAAAGCCAACATGTCCTTTATCAGATACGTGATTTGGGAGTTTTTCTATTCTGTGGGTGTCCTTTGCCCCTCCCTTCCTCTCTTAGTGTTATTTAAAAAAAAAAAAAAAGGTCCTTCCTTCCTTTTACCTCTCTTCCTTTATTCCTCTTTTTCCAGAAAAGGGCAGATGTCTTAGTCTGCTACAATAAAATAGCATAAATTGGGCAATGAGATAGAGGCCTGCTTCCTTGCTGCTCTGCATGTGTCAGTTCAGGGATCTCTTTGAGGCCGAAATGGTCTGTCACAGGTGGTTGCTCTTGATAGGCCAATGGCATCTTTTTCTGTGTCCACACATGGTCTTTTTCCTCTGTGGGACACTTATGTGATGTTCAAAGTTTTTCTTCTTATAAAGACACTATTGTGTTGGATTAGAGCCACCCCAATGACCTCATTTTAACTTATTCCATCTTTCATGACCTTATGGCCACAATAGCCATGCTCTGGGGCCCTAGAGACTTCACATGAATTGAGAGATGCAAAGCCTGTAACAGTCAGGTTGAGGAAATTTTTATTCATGTTAGTTTGTTGATTATTTTCATCATGAAATGGTGTGGATTTCTGCCAGTATTTTCCTTGTGCCATGGACATGAGTTGCTGTCCCTTATTTGTTAACAAGGTGGTGACTTGGTTTCTTGATAGGAACCTACTATGTTCTCTGTGGGCAGGTTCTACACAGTCCTGTGGCACAGCGCTCCCGGTGAGCCTTTCTATGATTTTGCAGAGGGTTGCAGCTCTCTTTATGCCCATGGCTGGGCAGAACTAATGGAGTACCAGATCTGTGAAATGACTTGGAAGACAGAAGTGCATCAGGAATCAGTTCCAACCAGCTCCTGGTGCAGGACAGATGGAGGCAGAATGGGATCTTGTTTCTTGCTGCATTTAGACTTAGAGCTCACAGATCTTTTTATTTACATAAAGCAGTTCAACTCTGTTGGCTGTAATGCCAGTGCTTGTGTCTCTCCAAAGTTCTTATATTAGAATCTTTTGCTCCTGTGGTGGTGCTGAGGTGAGGCCTTTGGGGGACCTCAGTCATGAGGGTGAACTCTTGGTGAGTGGATTGGTGTCCTAATAAAGGGTCCCCAGAGTCCTCAGCCCTTGCTGAGGACACAGCAAGGAGGCACCAGTAACTCAGAAATGGCTGGGCTGGGCCAAGACTCTAGTGACAAAAGGGCTTAAGTTCTCATCACCCAAACTTCTTTAACAGCACACTTCTACCCAGCACTTACCAGGGATTGCCTCCATGTGGACTATAATAGTGCAGTAGCCTAACTACAAAAACCACCCTTCCCTGCCTGAGCTAAAGTTTGAGGGCCTTCACAGAAGCTGAGCAAGACTGCCACAGTTTGCAACTTTAGTGCACAACTGTAAAACCATGCATGTTCCCAAAGGATCAAAAGCCAGGGGTCCTCAGAGAAGATTCTCAAGAAACTTAGATCAGCTATCTGTACCCTCTGTGCAAAGGTTTCTGACACTAATCTCCACTGGCAAGCACAAGTCTTCTTGGAAACTTGCCACCATCCCTCTGAATTATCTGAATAAACTTTTTTTTTCTGAACTCCTTGTCTGTGGTATTTTTTATCATCTGTGTCACTGGCTCTCTGTATCCATATGCCTGGCACCTTGGTCTCTGACTTTCATCTTGCAGATGTGTGAGAAATTGATTTCTCCTCATAGTAGCCACATAGTGTAGGGCACTTTAACTAGGCATGCATGGACCAATACCTTGGTTTATGTTTATCAGACTCATTGGAACTTTCACTAATTACTTGATCAGAGAATTTTTTACCCAAGGGAAAAATGTTTTAAATGTTTAAGGAGACAAAACTTCAGTAAGTTAAAAAATAAATCACATTCTCTAGTTAAGTGCCAAAAATGTTTTAAAAGCATTAGTAAAAAAATAGGGTAAGCCTTTGAAGGGGATGGTGGGATCCCTCATTTCTAATGAGTGCTGTCATATCCAGCATGCAAGGGGCCAGCCCGCCACGGATATGAAGTTGTGAGGCTGTGAAGTAGGGCAAACCTCTATACTATTTCCAAGTTTATGATCTTAGGTATCTGTCATGAGTATGGAAGGTGAAACTTATTCCTTTCAAACTGATTCTGCACCTAACCTTGCAGTATGTCTTTCATAGCTGTTATGGTTTATGTCTAGTTGTCCCCCCAAAGCTTCATGCAGTCATGGGGCAGGAACTTCTACAGATTGAGACTTGACTCATGAGTCACTGGGATTATGTGTTTTTATGCTGATGGGATTATGGTCTGAGTACTTCTGGGATTATGGGTGTAGCCTAAGGCAGATAGGCTGAGGTGGAGAAGCTGAATGTAATATAGAGACAGAGAGACAGGCTAGAGCTGTTGCTGTCTGCTGCCCTGGCTGGTCGATTGCCTCTGTCGCGATTGTTGCTGTTCCGCTGCCATGAACTGGCTGCTCTCTGCCCTGTTCCACTCAGCTTTGGGCCAACCGAGTATGGACTGAAACCTCCAGTAACTGTGAGTAAATAAACCTTGCCTTCCTTCATTTTGAGTGTCAAGTATTTGTCCCAGCAACAAATAAAAAGTAGCTAACACAATAGCCCATGTGTCCTGGGTCAGGCATGGGGACTATCTTATCATGGACCTAGTGTCTGTGAAGTCACCACTGACTTCTGTCTCAGATAAACCTGGAACTATCTGTCTGCTCAGGTGGGAGAGGCTGTTCCACAGTTCTGACCAGGACGATGTGGCTGTGCCTGGGGATAGTGAATTCACCCTAAGCCAGAGCAGCATCTGCACAGGAGAGTGGCCTGTCCCATGCACACTACACTAGGCTCAGGTGTGCTCTATGATTCTGGGGTCACACAGAAGAGGTATGTGATACAAAGGACAAGTTTAGCTGCAAGTTCAGGGTGCTGACTCATGCAATTTTTGCTTTTGTATGTGATTGTACAAATGAAACAGAAGAGAGCTTAGGAAAGTAGTAGAGTGAGAGTAACCTTAATTTGTAGTTGGGAGGAAGAACTCAGGTTTGAGACCACAGGCGGGCCACAGGTCCAGCTGCCTGGTGGCCATAGGTGTGTGGGGTAGGGAAGAGCCAGAGGCGGGTGAAAGGGCATATAACGTTTATTAACTCCAACAATGAATGCCAAGGGCTTCCTGGGTGCCACCAGGAGATACTTCAGTTAGCAGACCAGCAACTTCTGCCCCCACCCTGCTCTTCAAATCACCCCCCAAGCCCCTCCTCTCTCAGGTACTCCCTGCAGGTACAGGAAAGACACTTTGACTCTAGCACATGACTTGGAGTGGAACTGTGAACATAGACAGCAGGGTTGAGGAGAAACTGAGTCAGCATGATACGGGAGAGTAGGGTGTCCAGGTGTGGAGGAGAGCAGGTCACAGGTGCTGCCAAAGTGGCCAGCTCTTAAAACAGTCACACTGATACTGAGGAATATGTTTCTAAGATGCCACACACAGGAACACCATGAAGCATTAAAGTAACCAGCACAGCATGCAGACTCAGGGAGGGGCACAGCTAACTCAGGGTGGGGGTGTGGATGTCTGTGCTGTATCCATAGCACACGTGGGCTCTGCTAGTAAAGAAAATGCTCTATTTATGTTCACGAGGAGGGACAGGTGGCCGGTGAGGCTGCAGGCTTGAATGTCAGGTGTGCAGGATGGAGGGTCCTGGGCAGGATTAAAGTGCACCCATCCCGGTGACCTCGGACGTCAGCCTGGAATAGACACAGGCACACAAGGGCCCCAGGAGGCAGTCAGCAGTGCGGAGGGTAGGGTGGCACCCTCACAGCCTCCATGTGTCCCAGGGTCCCCCAGGGGATAGAAGACAGTACAGTCTGGTGAGAGGTCTTTTGTCCCTGCCAGTGGCATCCCCACCCTGTCACCATGTTATGCTGCCCCTGATAGGTGCTGTCAGTCTCCTGAGTCTCCCTCCCCTAGCTGAGTAGGGCCTCATGCTTGACTGTGTGAGAGGGGTCAGCGTCCTATACCACTGGAGCAGGTTCCAGCAGTGCTGCTGCCCATGGGGAGGCAGAAGCAATGCTAGGTGGGAAATCTGGACCCCTTCCAGGCTCTACCACTCCACCTGACCACACAGATAGCAGATGCCAGACTGGTCCTGCAGGTGCCAGCAGATAGAGAGCAGATGGACAGGGGAAACCAGGGTGGGGTGTTCTGGTCTGCCCTGTGCACCTTCACCCCTCACTGGCCTGGAGCTCAGCACCAGGACAGGGAGTTGGGTTGCCTAGTGGTCTGGCTGAGTATACTTGTGAGGCCTCAGCTCTGTGTCTTGGGTATGAGTCAAAGTAAGCTGATCATAGAAGGAATAGGGCCAGCTCTGTTCTGTTCCCAATCTAAACTGTCCTATGTGAGTGGGAAGAGGGAGGACCAGAGAGCAGAGGCCAAGTCATCAGTGTCCCTAGACCCATCCATGTGGCTGAGAGGCAGCCTCTAGTCACCTCCTGCTAGCCACCCTAGATGTCTCTTGCTTTAGTGTCCGGGCTCCTTACAGATGACTATCAGTTGAGTGGGGTGGCCATGTCCATGTGGAGGCCATCTCTGTAATAGCTGTCCTTAGGTCCAGTCAAGAGGGTGAGAGTGGCTGGGCTCCCACCTGCCTTCATTGTGTAGGCCAAGAGGTGGGGTCTCTGGATGACCTGCAGCCAGAGTCACTTACCTGGCATTGATGAGATACTGGGCAAGGCTGATGTTTGCTGGGGTCCCTGTGATGGTGATTTGACGTTCTGATGACCCCTCAGTGGCATTGGCGATTTTGATCTGAGCCCCGGACATCTGACGAATTTCATTGATTTTGGTCCCTTGGCGTCCAATTATGCAGCCTATTAGCTAGAAAAAGGATGGGGAAACTTCTTAGAGGAAAACCCAAGATAGTTCTACAGGACACCTATAAGAGCCTCTGGGTTGCCTAGGAGGACAGGGTAATGGCCTGGTATCTGTCCTTGTCATGGGGCTCAGTGCTCCTTAGATAAAGGGGCTAGGCTGGGCCTCAGCTTAGAACCCTCCCATGAAAAGTCCACCAAATGAAGAGGTGGTGGCCACATGTCCTCAATCTTTCAGTCCTGTCAGGAGTGATCAGAGATGGGTAGGACAGAAACTATCAGGACCCAATGGTGGCCAAGCCAGGCTAGCACCTTCTTGGCTGCTCCTTAGGATTAGAATAGCTCTGTTCTAAGAGTAAGCATCATATGTACTGCTTGAAGGAGTGTGGGATGCACATTACCCCAGAAAACTTGTTTGTGAACTCAGATGAAATTTTGACAGCACATCAGGTACTAACTTCCTTTCTATTTTGTGTCCTAAAGCAGTGATGCAGTGGCCAAGGAGGTCATCAAAAGCAGGGCCTCTGGAGTAGCCTGGGCAAGGGCAGGACCACTTGGGCATGGGGACACTAATGTTAAAAGGCCTCCCTCTGGCAGCAGTTGCAGCTCTGTATGCTCCTCTAAGCCAACCTTGTTTTGGTGAGGATACCTTGGACCCCAGAAAGATTCTGCAGAGGGGTCAGCTGTTATACCTCAACTTTTACCATGGGTAGAACAGAATCTTCACAATCATATATGGCTACTGCTAGAGTGAGAGCAGGAAAAGGAAGTGGACAGATAGGAAGTGGCTAAGAGCTACAGCAGTAGGCACGTGCTAGTCCTGGATGGCTTAGGTGCTCTTGCCCCTGTGGGCACAGTCGGGCCAGGTGGGCTGGAAAAGGGTACAGGACAGAAAACTCACTTTAAAGCTTCTGTGAAAGCACAGGGCACCTGGGTAGGACCAGGTACTACATGAACTGGCTAAGGATACCTGAGGAAACCCTGGCTAAGGATACCCTGAGGAAACCTGCAGGGTATCCGCACTGCTCACTTTGCAGGCATTCTCTGCTGAACCTAGATTAGGACCAGCTCTCCCTGGACCATGATTATCTGGTCCTTGTGAGCGTAGAGAGAAACTTCGGTTCCTGAGAACTCAGAGTTCTCCAACTCTCTGGTCTGCTGCTACCACTTCTGAGTTTCACCCACTGTGCTCAGGCCCCACCTACAATTAAAAGGCTTTACTGAAAGCCTACTCCTTTGAGCTCCCTTACCTCTTTTCCTGTTCACACCTGAGTCGGTGGTATGTCTGGCCCCTGAGGCCAAGGAGTGTGGCTTGCTAATGTGCATGGCCCCACTAGCCCATTTGGCTGTGTCCCCTCCCACTGACACAAAGATGGTTGGGACTCATCTTTCACAGTGCTAGATATGAGACCTGGAAAAGGTGTGACCAAGAGTACCTGTGGACACCCATGTGCAGGGGAAGCACAATGCCCAAGCTGAAGCCCCAAGCTCTGTCTCCACTCCCAGCCACTCCTTTTGCTCTCTGTCCTGGCATCAAACCACTTGGGTGTGGGTGTCACTTCCTGACCTCTCAGGTGTCCACTGCTTACCAGTTGTATTTCCCCAGCAGCTGAGGGGCACCAAGGCTGTTTCCTGAGTGTACTTTCCCTTTCCTCCTAGAGCATGAGTGGAGGGCAGTTCTGCCTGCTGTTCTACTATCAGAATAGGGCCATTCTAGAAATAATGGCCCATAGCCAGTGGCAATCCAGGGTGCCCTCCCACCTGGCTTCCCCTGAACCTACAGACCCTGCTGTATACAGCCCCAAGCTCACTGTCTTCAGTTTTGCATCTATCTCTCCATTAAAAATTTAAAGGAAAGAAAAATGTTCTGGAGCAAGTAGGTATTACCAAATTCCATAAGAAAGGCTCTTGGTGCTGAGGAAAGAGCACAGAAGCTGAACGTCAGAGGCAAGAAGTAGAAAGCAGACTCTGAAGTGGGCCATATGGAGGCCCATGGTGATAGTCAGGAGTGGGCCAGGGCCAAGTCTGTGTCTCCAAGGACCTGCTGTGCACTTGTTAGTGCACACATCCTGTCATCGGTGCCTTTCTACATCTGAGTTGAGGTGACCAGCAGATACTGGCATGAATCACTGTGAACAGGGACCAGACCTGTGTCCAACGTGTTGGGAGCACAAATGCATGCTTGTCTTCTTGATCTCTTTGAAGGTGGCAGGTGATTGGTATTTGAAGCCCACCATCCCTGAGAAGTCTGGGTGGGCAGGAGGCCATCAAGGGCCTTCTACATAGGAAGGTATATTGCAGAGAACACTGGGTGACATTGGATGCCTTCTTTCTGAGCAGCAGGCTGTTCTCCCAGAGAGAGCTCAAATAGGAGACAGGGCATGCAGCCTTGGAGAGCAGGCTCTACATTCCAGCTCTCCTGTGTTGTCCTTAAGTCCATTTCTACTTTACAATGAATGCTAGGATTGGAGCAACTTTCCAGATGCTAATGGAATAGGGCTGTCAATAAGAGGCCCAAGGAAAAGTCCCACTTAGCACACACAGCATTTTTGTCACTTGAGTCCTAAAGGGTACAGAGTTGAAAACTCTGTCCTCCAAGGATGCTGAGGCAGGTGACCCTGGCAACTCAGCCCAAGCTAAAAAACATTCTTGGGAGCCAAAGGCTGCTCAGTGAAGGTTCTTGGTGTGAATATGGTGCAGCTCTGTACAGATGGGGCCTCTGTGCCTATAAGCAGCAAGCACAGGATTGGAGCAACTCTGCTGCCTGTGCAGAGGCTGCCCCTCAGCCTACCATAAGCCCCATGAGGAAAGTGTTCCTGAAGCTCAGCAGCACTGGCCAGAGTCTTGTGGCCTCCACTGTTTACTGCTTTCCTGGCTCCGGCCCTGAAGTCCTATGGCCTACTGTCCAGACTGAGGAAGGGAGCCCTATAATAATCAAATCCAAACTATGTGCAGTGGTTCTAAGAGGGAAGGGACAGGATTCAGGCTTCCTAACCAGCTGGACCAAAGGGTAGAGCAGGGAAGGTTCTTGAGAATACAGTTCCACAGCACACATGAATTGGAGAAGGGGCAGCTATGGCACAACCCACAGAAAACTCTTTCTGTTCTCTCAGCTTGGAGATGATCCAAGGATTTATGAAAGTGTCCTCCTGCTCAGTTCAGGAGGATTAAGGGGAAGGCCTGTGGCTTCCATCCCACTTCTAGTCTGCTGGGCCAACAACAGAGTCCCAAGCCTCAGAAGAGGAAGGCCTGGAGGGGCAGCAGTGAGGACAGCCTACTTACGGCATTCCTGGGCCATCCTGTCCTTTAGGGTTGGACCTTAAGCCAGGGCAGTGACTTCACAGCTACACCCTTGATGAACCCTGAGGCCCCCAATGTCCCTTTATTGTTTGGTACCTTAGAGTACAGAATGGCACATTTTATAAACATTAGTTTAAGATGGAAAAAAAGAGGAAAGAAATCAAACAGCAGTCAGGGTTACAAGGTGTCACTAAGTAGTGGGTGGCAGCAGCCCTTTCCTGGCTTTTTGGTGGCAGGACAGGAGCTGGACAGGCAGATGCAGGGTATACTCACATCATTGGGAATGGTGAGCTCGTGAGTGCTGGCTGGGGGGCTGGCATCCAGACCTGGACATACCAAGGGGACAGGGTTAGGCTGATGGCAAGGATACTCATGTTGCATCCCAGGCTGGGTGAGGTGGGGCCAAGGCTGGTCCAGGGCCCTCTGAGCTCTTGACAGCCCAGCCTCCTGAGCACCAGATTCTGTCAAAAGGAAGTGGGGCCCAAGCATAGTGACTTTTCACTCCTCGCTCTAGCACATTGTGCCTGTCCCCCATTTGTGGCACCTCTTCCTGGGCAGAAGGAGGGTGTCTACCACATCTTGGTCTCAGTGGTACTCAGGGCACAGGGCACGCTGTCACACTGAAGCCAAGTCCATCCTCACAGGATACCTTTTTGTCTCTGAGCACTGTTCTGCTTTCCTCTGTATACCCCCATCCCATGGCCCTACTGCAGGTAGCTGGCACCACAGTGGTACTGTTGATTAATCCTGCCCAAAGGCTGCCAGACAGTTGGAGCAGCCAGGCCCTGGCAGGGCCTGGTAGCCTGGAGTAGAAAGACCCAATCACCAGCTCTAGCTCCATCAGAGAGAAGCTGCTAGGCCAGTGAGAGGCCCCATTTCTGTGTAGATTTCTTTCTTACACTGAAAAATGAGGATGGGGTCTAGGTTATCACCAAGCCCAGGTGGTCATCCTTGCATGGATCAGATTATATCACCAGGTAACAGCTTCTCAGAGTCCAAGGGCAAGCTCATTCCTGCCCCTGAAACAGGTATAACAACACAGAGGGCCTCAAGCTGGAGTCATGGCCATCCCTTCAGGGCATTTTCTGGTGATGTAGCTCAGACCAGTATAGAGCTAAACCCTGTTCTTATCTCTCTTAGGCCTTGAAAGGCCCCAGACATCAGGGTCAGTCAGACCCAGGCTCAACATCCATTCCAGCCACCAGCCAGCAAGCTGTGCCCGTCAGGTGTTCCAGAACTGGGTCCTTCACTGGACTCCTGCTGGGCCCCCTCCACCTTTGCACTCAGTGCACCACAGACCTGGGCAGCCCCTTAAACAACCTCAGCAAACTCCTCTCACTCAAGGTGCATCTCATGCTCCATCTCTGTGTGTAGTCTCATTCCTCTCTCCTTAGCTCCTGAGAATCTGCAGCCCTCAACCTGCTGAAATGACCCTGTGGGCAGGCGTCCAGCACAGTGGGTACAGGTGGTGGCGTGCAACAAACCAACTCTTCCTTGATTTTGTTTTCTTTGGGACATCTAAACTGGAGTTTCTGTTCTTTCACATTTTACTAACAACTTTTTTAAGACAATGTTTTGACTACGTACACCCTATAAACGGTGGCATCTAACACATCATGTGGAAGATTTCTTAGTCCTATCTAAACCCTGAACAGGAGCTTTAAGTTGGCTCAGCATGAGCACAGAGCAGTTGTGACACATATGGGACCTAGCAAGCTGACAGGGGGAAAGTAAAGTGGCAGACCCTTTTTAAGGAGCACTAAAATTAAAGGGGCAGTTTAGCACACAGCTATTGAAAGTGGTGTTCTTTTATCTTGGGGCAGTACAGCCCTAAAGTCAGTGCTTTCTCATACTAGTGATAGCCCAGAGGGAGGAAGAAGCCTGGTCTCTCAGAACCTGCAGAGAAAGCCCTCAAGAGCTCACCCTCCTTAAGCCTTGGCAAGGCCAGACCTCTTACAGAGTCCACAGCTCCTCCAGAGGCAATACTCTCTCCAGGTTACACCCTGCACAGAACACTCACCGAGGCTGCACCCTGCAAGGTCACATTTTTCATACCCTCTTCACCCTCACTGTGACCAGGCTATGTACCCTGCTGGTCTCTGGGAGCCTTAGTGAGGATAGCTCATCATAGGGTGACTCCTGGCAATCAAAAGCCCACCTTGGGTGGCGAGTCCGAGTATTTTCCTGACAAGAATGCAGGGAACTCTCTTTGCTGCTGGACAACTATTCTTTGAGCCCTTAGTCACTGAGTTTACAGTTCTGTGCACCACTCTCAGTACACAAGGAGCAAGAGTCTTACTGCCACAGGATGGAGGTCCAACAGATTGGTGTAGTCAAGACTCCAAGAAAATGTATTTTTAGAAGCACACATTGCTCACTGCTTCACTATATGCCCCACATGCTCTAGTACCTGAGAACAAGGATCACACAAACTGCCCTCCTTGACTAGGCTACCTGTGGATATGGTAGCAAAGCTCTGAGCATGCTAGAGCCCTAGTCCAGCAGATGTGCCTGCTGTAGCTGGGTTCCAGGGAGCTCTATATGGCTGAGGATGAGGTGCTGGGCACATGAGTTGTCCCCGAGCGCTGTCTCCTGTGCTGGCCTCCCTGGCTGCTCTCCTACCCACGGGTCTGCTTTACCTGACGACTGGCCCATCAGATTTTGAGCTTCTTCAGAGGAGTGTAAAGGCAGCTTTTCTCCTAGAGAGCAAAGAAGAGAGAGGTTTAATGTTTTGCCCTCAAGGAGATAAGCAAGGTCCCTTCAACTAGGGAAGCTCAAAATATGACTGGCACAGTGCAGCTGACTGTGTGTCCAGTGTCCTCACCAGCCACAGCTGGACAGCTCTGCTTCTGTGAGAGGGACCTGCTGCTCTGCTGCCTCATGCGGGCCTGGGTTGGGGCTGGCTCCTGTCACCACTTTTCTGCAACTGCAGTGCCTCTCCTGGGCTGGCCATACAGAAGCCTTCACACAAAGGGCTACTAGGGATGTCTGTGGGCAGCACAGAATACTGCTGCAGAAGCAGACACTCTGAGAAGTAGATGTTGCTTCACAGGCAAGGTGTGCAAGGCCAGGTGACATGAACCAGCCCACAGCAGGAGAGACCGACCCCCGCCCGGCCACAGCCATGTGACAAGTGTGCCACTTGCAGCACTGCTACACTGTGCAAGGATAGCTCTGAGAAAAGTCCCCAGGTGAGAAGAGGAGGTCAGAAAAGGGCAGCTGGGTACGTACCGGGGAAAGCGGGGTTGGTCTGTCCGAGGGGAGGAAAGGGGGTTTGCTGCATGGCCAACTGGTGGAGCTTGGTCAACTGCTGGGGGTAGGAGGGACATGAGAGCTAAGAAGGTTATCATCATTGAGTACAAGTCACACCAAATTAAAAACGAAGTAACAGAACTTTGCACAGATAGAGAGGAGCCATGCGGACACATGGCAGACGCAGCAGGACTCAAGGACTTGGCCTGGTGGAACCAAGGAGTGCCATCAGCAGCATGGCCCAAACCAGCCACAGTCCCCTCATCAGACTGGTGGGAGGGAGGCTAGTATGGGGCTGCAGGGGAGGCTGAGTTCCACAGAGCATAGCCAGTGAGGTCCTATGAGACTATAGACTCACACTAGCTCCTGTGGGGTCCAGAGAGGTTAACTCCCAGCTCCTTCTCTAGGAAGCTTCCTGACTGCACCTTGCATGGAGTTACAGAGTATAAGGGATGCCAAGGGACCAATTAGGCAGGCTCTCCTCTGGAAGTAGCCTATGGGCTTCACTTCTTAGGTTAAAGTGCAACAGTGAAAATAGGATAAGTATGGTCAGCTTAGGCTGCACCTTAGGAGCAAAGGTGCTGGCAGGATGCTGGGAATCCTCCATCCTTTGGAGGGTAAGGGGCTCTGGAACACAGTGTCCTCAGAGATGGGTTTGGATACTTGTTTCCAGTGCTAGACTGCAGGGCTGGTGGGCAAGGTGATTGTGTATGCAGAGAGGCGTAGGGCATATAAGGAGGGAAGCTTCTGTCCCCAGTGAGAGTGGCTAGCTGTGGACTCAGGTTCTTGGATTCCAGAGACTGTGCAAGGCAGCACCCCATCCAGACCATGAACTCCTATAGGGATGGACATGAGGCTCCAGGTGAAGGGCACCCCTGCCAGGAATTTGGCCCCAAGCTAAATGAACTCCTTAGGCCTGAGAGGGTCAGGGGCACCAACCAGCCCTTGCAGAGGAGGAAGTATGGTAGGAATGGGGCCTCTGGGCACTGGCTGGCCAGCCACACACTTCCCACTTCTGTAAGAGGGAAAACAAAGCAGGCCACCTGTGGTCCCAGGGTCACACCTTTAGATAACTTCATTGGATGAACTCAAAACTGAGCAGAAGCTAATGGAGCAGTTAGTCTTTCCTAATTGGGATCCCTGAGCCCAGTCCTCTGAGGGCTGGTTTCTGCTTTCCCTAGGAACAGAGCATGTGCTCACACAGGGACACTGTGAAAGTAGTCCCCTAATACCCCTAACTGTCCCTCTGCACTTTTGACTATCTCTTGAGCCTCGAAGCTCAATACTTGGGCTCAGGAAACCTGGACCCAATCAGGATTCCTGGAGCAGCTCCAGCGAGAGGCATGGTGATCTGGGGCCAGCTTCAGTTTTGAGTTCCCTCAGAAGTCGTTTTTGGCAAGACTTGGCACAGACTGGAAGGCTCATGGCATAGTACTGCCTGGCACAGCACAGTGCCAGCTGCTAGCCCCAGGCAGATGAGGCCCAAGACATACATAGCCTATGTCCATGTCTGTCCTGTGACTCAACACAGATGGCACTTTAGCTACCTGAGTGATATGGTGATCAGGGGCCAGGATGTCATTACTATAACACCAGTCCAAGTCACAGCAATAGTTGAGGGGCAGCAGGAGGGAGGGAGAGGACTGTACTCCTACATATGATTGTCACAGAATAGGGTTGAAAACTGCAGTGAGCCTTGGCCACCATGTGAGTGTCCAGGAGAGGATGGTACATGACCTGTGTGCATGGCACGCCGGGGATCCTACACCTGCTACTCCTTTGCCCTATGTCCTTTGCTTGCCCACAATGTACCAATCAGGACAGCCTCTTCCATCCACGTGGTGTCTCCAATAACCATATGGCCTGTGTGCAAAAGGAAGGCAGGGAACCCGACAACTCTTGGTGAAGTGGCAAGGCAACTGGTCTAAAACCAGCATGTGACAAGAGAGCCTGTGGTCTACTCAGCCATGGCTCCCTCATGTATGTGGAGGCTGTGAACACAGCTTGGGTAGTGTGGTCCATGTGTCAGCTGTGGGAGGCATTATCAACCTCCGAGAACCTCTTTCACCCATTACCACATGCCTGGTCAACTTTTTCCTGCTACCCACACAGGTAATGCTTCCCACTAGCTTGTTACAGGCAAATCAAGTCCTGGCAGAGTTGGCTCATTTGGTATCCAGTCCCTGACATTTAGAAGCTCAGCAGTTCGGCAACTCTAACCTTTCTTCTTATATTTCCTGCCTATTATTATTATTATTATTTTCTTGTGGTACTGAAAATTAAACTCAGGACCTTCACAGTGAGCTATATCCCTCTCATGTTTTTAGTTTGAGATAGGGTCTTGCTAAGTGCTTAAATTGTTCGGGGCTTGGCTTGGATTTTTGACCCTTCTGCTTCAGTCCCCAAGAGTGCTAGGATTACAAGCATCTGCCATAGCACCTGACCACATTTTCTGATTTTTATGAAAAAGGAGCCATACTAGCAAATCAGTGTCTGCTTCATGAACATAAAGTGATGTCACAGGTGAAGAATGGGCCAGCATGTGGTGGTAATGGGTGGGCATTTGACAGACTAATAGGTAGGCAGGGTTAGCAACACCTTCTTGTCTTGGCTCACCTTCATCTCTTAGGAACTCTTATTTCCATTTTCTAAAGGAGGGGACAACACTCAGTGCTGAGGGGCTTTCCATTCTTTGAAAAAAATCACACTTTTGGCTCCACTACCTCTAAATCACTGGCAGGGAAGGGACAGAGGAAGGAGGAAGGGAAGGAAGAGAGGCAGCAAGGATGGGGAGGAGAGAGAATGCGGTGTGTGTGCACTTGTGTTTTATATTTAGTAGTCTTCCTGTGACTCTTTTCCACTTGGCATTGCATCAGAACACAAAACACGAAGTGCTTGTAAGCATGTGCCCCAATGAGCTACCCAACACAGCCCTGCACAGTTATCGTGGGTCAGGGAATAGGCCTGTTGTCTGGCCCTGGCCTCTCCTGAGTGCTGCCTTTCATAAAGTGCTCCTGCACCCAGCAAGATTTCCTGGAGGCTGGTCCTGCAGCTGCTCCTGAGTACACAGGTCTCCTGTCCTATGGTACCTCAAGAAGCATATTTCTAAGGGTTCAGGGAATTTAGGTTCCTCAACACCTTCCCTTCTGCTCTGGGTCTGTTTCAAGATATCTTGACCCAAGAACAAACACAGCATACCTGTATGACATCCTCTAAACATGTCCTGTGCTCTCACACTGATGTTCTGTACATACAGAACAGGTTTTACCTGTCACAGCAATGTGCTTTCTGTCCTCTGCTAGTCTGCCCTGAAGGCCTAGTCACCAATAATTCTTCTTGACCATGAAATTCAGATCCTGAGGTTTCTGTTTTCCTCTTGTCCTCAAATTGCACTGTCTCAGTCACCATGATCTAGGAGTCCCTGAAATTCTCCATTACTTTCCTCATGAGTATCCTGATGATTCTGGATCTAAGCTTTTCCACATAGTTTTTCTCTGTCATCCCCAGAATTGGGGACTGTTTAGGCTCTGGGATGATGCTAGGCAAGAGCTCCATCACTGGGCCACAGCCTTATTTTTTATATACATTTTTAAAAAAACATGATAACATTAAAACCACCTTTGATTTTGATTTGAACTGTACTGCATTTATGTGTTTATAATACTTAGTGTTTCCATTCATGAATTTGACATATCTCTTCATTTAGTCTGATCTTTTGGAATTATATAACTGTTATGGTTTATGTCTAGTTGTCCCCCCAAAGCCTCATGGAGTCATTGGGCGGGGACTTCTAGAGTTTGAGACTTGATCCATGATCCCTGGGATTTTGGGTTTTAGTACTGATGGGATTATGGGTGGAAGTACTTCTGGGATTATGGGTGTAGCCTAGGGCGGGAGCTAAGGCGGAGAGCCTGAATGTAATATAAAGAGAGACAGAGAGACAGACTGGAGCTCTAGCTGTTGCTGTTGCTCTGCTGCCGTGTTGGTTGGCTACCTCTGCCACCATTTTGTTGCTGTTCCGGCGCCATGAACTGGATGCTCTCTGCTCTGTTCCACTCAGCCTTGGGCCAGCCGAATATGGACTGAAACCTCCACAAACTGTGAGCTAAATAAACCTTTCCTTCCTTCATTTTGAGTGTCAGGTATCTGTCTTGGCAACGATTAAAAAGTAACTAATACAATAACTTACAATTAAAGAAAGGCACATTCTTAAAAAGATGTCTGTTGTTATTGATTTCAAACCTATTGCTTTGAGAAAAGAGCATGGCTTATATGATTTTAGTCTTTAAAAGGCCCTGAGATATACTTTTTGGCCTAGTTTGTGAGTTCTTTCAATGTTTCTAGGTTGGGTGTCCCAATCAATGTGTGTCACGTAAGGACCCCTCACAGGTGTGGGTAGCAACTGTGGTCTGTTCACCTGACCTGTCATTCATAGATAGCAAATTCTCTCTCAGATTCCTTTACAGCAGTATTTTCTTAGCATATTTATTTACGGAATTTTGATTTGGGGGGCCCTTACATTATAGGTATGTCTTTTAAAAGAAAAAAAATTCCCTGTTTGTGTAGCTAGCTTTTCTGCTTGTTTAGGTTTTTAAAAATAGTCTGACAACCCTTTTTTTTTTAAAAGAAATTAAAAAAAATTAAATCAGTTATTTGTTTGGTACAGAGTCTTGCTATGCAGCTCAGACTCATAGTGATCCTGTCTCAGCCTCCACAGTCCACTGTGATTACAAGCACATACTATTATGCCTGGTTTTGGTGGCTGGCATGGCATGTGGTAACAGAAATCAAACCCTGGTCCTTGTGTGTTCCAGGCAGGCACTTAGACCACCAAGCTATCTCCCTAGCCCCAGCATTTATTTTTTAACTGCAAAATTTCATTCTTTTACTTTGATCATAGTTATTCATATATTTAGATCAATTTCTGCCACCTTATCATGTATTTTCTAATAGTTTTTGAATTGCTATGCCTTTCCTTTTAAAAAAATTCTTTTCCTTTGGACTTTTCTCTCTCCATTCATTTTCTCCTATATATTGATACAGAAGCTACACAGCTGACCTGTTTTCTATTAGTGGTCATTTTGAAATTTTAATGTGTACATTTAGGCTTAAAACTCACAATGCAATGATACAATGGCCTACCAAATGCTTCATCTCCCTCACCTCTGTATGCTACTTTAATGTACTTAGTTCTGTTACATCGATCCATTAGTACTGAGAGGATTTTACAGACTGTGTGTATTTATTTATTTATTTATTTGCTCATCATTCCTTCCTGTAATTCTAGCCTTTCTTCTCTGGTAATTTTCCTTCTCCAAAGGGTCTTCATTATTGTGGGCATGATGGTCACAGCTGTTTGTCTGCAGATGGGTTTATTTAGGTTCCTGCTTCCTCTTCCCTCTTTTAGATAGATTCTCACAATGTAGTTCAGACTGGCCTTGAGCTTGAGGCAACAATCCTCCTGCCTCAGCCTCCTGAGAGCTTAGAACTACAGGTCTGTACCATCATGCCTTGCCTTTATTTAGGTTTTTGGAAGATTCTCTTGGGATAGACTCTTGTGCTGACAACCATTTTCTTGTATTATGCCACCACCTTCTGGCTACTGAAGTGGCTAATAAATTAATTAGATTCTTCATGGCTGTTCCTCTGTGGTATTCTTTATTTTCTGGGATTTCTTCTCAGGGTAGGTGTTAGTCTTTGATGTCAGGTGCTTTGATCTTGGTTTCTTCTATTATCCTGTTGGGGTTAGGTAGGATTCCTAAGTGAGAGGATTGGTTTCTTTTATTCATTCTGGAGCATTCTGAATGTATGCCTCAGTCCCCTCTCCATGCTAGTATCTCCTGTGGTGTGTTCTTCCCTATCAGCCTCTTTTTCCAGCATTTTCTACATATTCCTGTGTAGATAAGTCACACTGTCCAGGGCTGTGAATATGAAAGTCTGCTCCACAGGGGCAGCTGGAGGTCTAATTCAGCAGACCATATACCTGACTGCTTGAGGGAAGTGCCACTTTTTTTTTTTTTTTTTTGGTCCCAGAAGGGAGCAGCAAGGAAGGATGCCTGGGTCACTCATTCTTTAAGGTGACTGTGGGGGCCTCAGGTATAGCAAGTGGAGCCAGAGGAAGCCTCTCCAGTGGCCCAATTCCAGGAGGGGAGGCCAGAGGCCTACAACCCGGGGGCATGGCCATCAGCAGGGTGGCCAAGGATTGAGGTGTTGGCTCTTTTTTCACCATCAACAAGAAGGTCACCCTCATGTACTTCCCCACGGGGCCATGGAAGGACATGCTGAGTCAGAAAGAGGGCAAGCCATCCATGATGACCTTCCCCAAACCATGCAGTACCTGGAAGGCTGCTCTTTATAGTGATGGGGCTGCGGAGCACATTATAGGTACAGGGTCTGGGTGTGTATCGCCCAGGCTTCCTTTTGCTATGATGCATCCTGCCTTAGCTTCCACATGATGCCCCAACAGAGAACAACCTTCCTAGCAGGTCTTGGTGCCCTCTAAGTCAAGTGGACTCAATGTTCTCTGTGGCATGCAGGTTGTGTTTTCCTATTCACTACTCTTCAGCCCTGTCCAGGGACCTCAAGAACTTCCTCAGGTGTGAAAATGACAGCCCTGAGGTACACTACACAGGCGTGCAGGCTCAGGTGAGACAGCATGGTGTGTAGGAGTACCAATAGTAATGTCTCTGTGGATGCTCAAGTGTCATTCTGTTTTTGCTTGCTTTCAGCATCCTCTTTAAACGATGGGATGCTAAGTAGATTTGTGAACTGTGAAGGTTAGATAGAAGACTCATGCATATGAGGATATGTTTGAAGTTGATTATAGTGTCTTGGTCAGGGTGATTTGACCTCATCATGGCCTAAAGCAGTATGAATTCAGTAGAGACTGCACTTTGAGCTTGAAACTTTCTCTAGGGTAGTGTTACACAGTCAGTACTTTCTGCTATTGGGAGGCAGCAGTGTGCTACAGTTCCTAGTCAGCCCCTGACAAATGGAAAGCTGACATAGTACATTGTGCTGTCTTGCTAAGTTAGCAGCTGCTGAATGTGTTTTTAACTTATGACAGGTTTATCAGGATGTAACCACATTGTAAACTGAGGGTATATGCAATTTTCTCCAAAGGAAAGGTTTTCTTTCCTGTGTGCTCATGTTAGGAAAGCAACAGAGACACAGGGTTCAGGAGCACAGGATCAGTCCAGATTCTGTGCTCCTCTCACCTGCTCCTGCATCTCAGCACTTGGTGCTATTTTCCCTCTTGCTTGTGAAGTGTACCTGATCTGATCATGGCAAGATGCCAAGGCTCAGGCACATTTTCCAAGGCTCCTCATGGCTACTCAGGGAGCATGACCTCACTGCGAGAGGCAATGCTCCTGGCCTTTCCAGCATTCACATTGCTTTACAGTATCTGAGTCCTGTGAGCTCCAGGAGTATCCAGGGGATCTAGGTGTAGCAGTACAGGTAAGCAGCAAAGCTGAAGACTGCTTAAAACTGAGTGCAGGAAATGTGCATATTTTAGTTACTCAGATCTAAAAACACATCTCTGATGGGCCTGCACAAAAATTAAGCTGCTAAGTGATTATAACTAATGTTTCAGCTGAAATAACTTTGTAAGCAATTATATTATAACATAAAACAATTATATTAATTCATATATGTATATATGTATATATATATATATATATATATATATATATATATATATATATATGAATTCTAAGAAACTGAAGCTTTTAAATTTCCACTAAATAGTAAGCTCAGATAAAGACTGTGTCTGGTCCATTAGCTACGTCATTAAACAATCATTCTATTTTTGTTTTATGTGGATTATTCTAGGGATTTCCAAAGTCCTCAGTTCTATGTGCCCAAAAGGAATACACCTTTTAAAGATCCCACTCTGTTCACAAATCACAAACTACTGTTATAGGACATAGAGTCACTTCTACACGAAGCTACTTCATGATAGTCACTGAAGTCCCAGTCCCACTCCTGCTGCTCTAACAGAGCTACACATGGAGTAAGTTGCCAGTTTCAAGTCGAGAGGTTGGTAGGTTATATATTTGGCCAGGGCCTTGAACTCTGCGCTTACAAGGAAAAAGGAACACCCCAAAGCCTTGATTGTAGGTGCACTAGTTCCATTCAGGAGAGCAGCCCTCATGACCTAATTACCTGCAGACCCCTTCACCACTCGGCTTCAGTGTAGGAGTCACACAGGGACAGACATCCCATACAAATCCTCCCAAGTTTCTCAGATAATTTAATAGTCAGTTACGTTACTAATCTGAAATGAAGAATCTATAAACTACCCATTACAGAGACACCAAGAAAAGGTGCATAAAAGAACAAAAGCCAGTCGAAAGAACATCGAAAAGAACAAAATAGCCAGTGGAAACAAACATCAATTTGTTCATCGAAAAGAACAAAATAGCCAGTGGAAACAAACATCAATTTGTTCATCGAAAAGAACAAAATAGCCAGTGGAAACAAACATCAATTTGCCTGCACCACAGCCTCTGCAACTCAGAGCAGAAATACTGTCCTGGCTTCATAGGAAGCCCACTGGCTCTTTGAATGGTTCTTGCAGGGCTGCAGGTCTCGCTTTGAAGCCTTTCTTTCTTTCTTTGTATCCTTTCTTTCCTTTCTCTTTCTTCCTTTTCTCTTTCTTTCTATACTTTCTTTTCTCTTTCTTTCTTTCTTTCTTTCTTTCGGAACTGGAGATTGAACTCAGGGCCTTGTATTTGCCAGGCAAGCACTTATTCTACTGAGCTATTTCCCCAGTCCCCTAAAGCCACTATTTTTGAAGGGGACAGGCTTCATCCTCTTCCATCAGTGGCCCTTCAGTGGGGCCAAACTACTGTTCATGCATGTTAGGACATCACTGTGTTCAACTGTCAGGCTTTGGAACCTGTTCATGTCTAGGACAGCCCTGCCTGGCATGCCATGAAGACTAACCATCCTGCAAGCCAGGCTCCGGCCCTACCTGCCACCACGTCCATCCTCTGTGGTCCAGCCTTCCTAGCACAAGCAGTGCTAGCTCCTAGCATCTGAATGAACCACGAAGAACCACAGAGAACCATGGGAGGCACCCATAGTTCATCTCCCACATGACCTAGGCTGATGGTCAATCACCCAAGAATGAGACATTCTGGGTTCAGAGGTACTGTAGGACTAGCCAAGGACTGAAACCAGAAGTCATTAACTATGGCCTCTGGTGTGACTATGGGTAGAAGGAACTTTCCTTATCAGTGTTTCTCTATTACTTGATCTGTGTATGATTGCTATATTCAAGGGAAAAACTATTATTTTTTATGCAAAATAAAAATTTTTTGTAATAGTAGTGAATTGTATCTATATTTCAAATATTATTCAGTGATAGTTAAGTCCTGATCACACTTCATCCAGGTGAATGTCTCTTTTCTGCCTGCCTCAAAAGCAAATGGTCAGTGGGGCCTGACAGCAGGCAGGCACAGCGGGGCCTCCTTGGGCACTAGTGCTCAGTATCAGGACACAGAACAGAAGCGATGCAGGGCCCTTCAGAGGAGCTGCCAAACATGGCCAACATTCACAGTGGCTTACAAAGGAAAGCATCTCAGGACCAACTGGCAGTATACATTAGCTTCCCTACCTGGTTGACTTTCTCTCTCCCTAACCCCTTTCCTAGCTCTGATTGGTATAGCTGCTTCCCACCTTGTCTCTAATGACCTCTCAAGAGTGCCCTCTTGCTTGAGGCTGGCACCCTTCACCCCTTGGAGCCCTAGTACCTCCTCCTACACCCAGGAGCATAAGGAGCATCTACATGAGGTTCAAGAGGCAGGGGAGGATTCACCTCCTAATAGATTCTTTACAATGAGGTTGTCTCCTGCAACATGAATCCTACTCTCAAACCAGACCCTGGTCATAGGCAGCATGACAGGCCCAGATTCAATGGCCCAGGAAGAAACCTAGAATGCTTGTGTGCCCATGTAGCATCTCACTAGCTCTGAAAGGAGAGTGGATCTGGGTGGTCAGCACTTTCATCTCTGCACAGGAGCACTTAGTGCTTCAACATGAGCTCTAAGGGGGAGTTCTGCTTCCCAGGTACTGAGATGCTCTCCTTAAGCAGCGTTGGAAGGCCTAACTTCTCAGGGACATGTGGCTTTAGCAGGGTAGGAACAAGCACCATCTGCCAAGAGCTAGAGGCTGATAGGCAGGAGGGAGGCCCTGAACTACAACAGACCCTCCAAACAATTTGACATCAGGCCAAGTCCTCAACACAAGCAGAATTAGTGCTAAGAGGTTAAGAGGTTGTCAAGGTCATATGGATACAACACATCAGGAACACTGAGAAAATGGATTAATATTATTGTGTAATATTAATATTAGTAGAATTAAACAGCAGCATGCAGGTAGGTACACAATAATAAGAGAAGGGTGAAAAGGAGACAAAGTAAAAACTCACATCTGGGTGGGGGATGGCGTACTGTCCCTGGATCGTGTAGGCCTGGGGAAAGAGAGAGATTGAGAGAGACCTTCAGCTCAGGATATGGTGGAACATCGGCTTGTCACCTACTGGCAACCCCTCTCTTGCATGACAAGGACCCTTTGGTGTCATTTCTCTCTCTTACATATGCATGTCCACTTGCCCCACTTTCTTGGGGACAAAGGGTGGATATCTCAGGGCTGGTGCCCAAGAGGACACTAGGCGAATGTGTCCCAGGAGCATCATCCTGCCTCAGAGCTGTGGCAGGCTGTGTGCCAGGCCAGTGGGAGGGATGGGGCCAGCCAGGCCTCCATGCTCCTGATCCTTATTTCCTCAGCTTTCTTAAAAGACCTAAAGACGATCTCTTTGGACCCCAGAAAGAGGTCCACTGATTACTAATCAGTCTCCAAAGTAAAGTATCTTGACCTTTACTCCAAGATAGCCAATTAAAAAACAAAACAAACAAAAAAAAAAACTTTAATGGGCAATCCAAGGCAGTTTTGCAAAAGCAAGATTAAGTAAAATCATGGCTCTAAATCAGTCATAGGTTTGACCCAATTTGTCCCTTTTTTATAAATCTTCATTGCAGCCTCTGAAGGTTGGGGAAGCACCTCTTTTGGAGGATCAGTTGGGAGTCCTTTTCATTCCTTAAGTTTAATTATTTCCCACTATGTATCTGTGCCTGGGCTGGCTGGACTGTCCACCTTTTGGGCTTTCCAGCCCCTTGCTCACTCAGAAGCTCCAGTGGACAGCAGAGCACTACAGTACCTTTTAGCTAAGGTACCTTCTGGAGATGTAAGAACTCCCACTGGACAATAAACGGCCACAAAGAGTCAAAGGAGAGCTCTCAGGGCTGGTCATGGGAGCCACACGCCTGGTGGTGGCTGTGTGGACCCTATGCCTTTCCAATCTAAAGGCTCCAATATGAAACTCACTCCTCCTTCCACACTTAGGCTCCCTGGCCACCTTACAGAGACATTTCAGGAGGCAAGGTGTCCCTTCAGTCCTTCCCACAGGTTTCTATCTTCTGAGAGTTCTCATCATAAACAGGCTTACCCCAGGGCTAACCCAGCACAAGGCCAGAACCCAGATGGGGCCCAGCCTGGGGGAGGAGAACCCGAGAGGTCCCACTCTGGGCCTGCCCCAGGGAACTGGGAGAGGAAGTAAATGAATCTTATCAGATATGATGAAGCCTTTGATAAAAGAGAGCTCTACTCTGCAGAAGCAGAGTTGGGAGACCCAGCCTCAGTTTTGTGAAGTTGCTGCCAGGGGTGTGTACCTCTGTCACACGACATCCCTATGGGCCAGGCTGCTGGCATGGTTAGAGCCTGTTGGCCCCTCAGCCCTGCAGCTCTGAGTTGAGCTCTGTTAATGGCTTAGCTTGGGCTGTCTACTATCCTGACACCTCTCCTTTGCTACCTTACACTTGTATCTTCTTCCTGTGCCCTCCTTGGCAGTTCTTACTTTTCTAGAGACAATGCCTGGCTGTTCTCTTCTGAAGTCTATGGTCTCCTTGCACCCTGCCTCTGTAGAGCTGTGAGTCTGACCCTGGCAGGGTTGGGCTGTGACTATACCTTCATTCTAAGTTTGCCTTTGGCTCTTTGGTCCAGAGAGACTCTGGCTCAGGGCATAGCTATCACTAGCTGGATCATCCCATGATGGTTGCCTAAAAAGGTAAACACTTCAGTGATAGCCCTAGGGACAAGTATCCCTGGTACAGTAACTTTTATTACTGACTAGAGAAGGCAGGGGTAGGTGGAGGTGCTGGGATCACTGACTGGAGTCTTCTGTGGCAGCTGGGGACCCAGCCTTGCAGCGTGACAGACTCATTTGCCATGTGGAGTCACCTTCCCTTTGCCTGAACCCCACATTTTTTCTCCATGATGTCACCATGGGTTTGTTTAAACTCTGAGATGACACATGCAGTTCCTGACCTGCCAACAGCAGGAGCTTGAGGAAGCAAGGAGAGGAGCTGGTCCAGTACCTATAGCCATGTGACCTGTGCTCTTGGAGGTCAAAGTAGTCTTGTGAGACTGAAAAGTCTCATGTCTGGCTGGGCCTGGCTTTCCACTGTACAAATAGCTGTTCTGTATGGGGAGCTCCATGGGCTCAGGTGTACATGGGCTTCTATCAGTAGAGAGGCAATCAGCATGGCTACCAGGAACTTTGTATCCCTTGCCATGAAGATGAGCCTGGGCATTGGTGGGGCAGGAGCAAAAGCTCCCTTCCTTCTGTCTAAGGAGGATTCAGTTATTAAGATCTGATAAGATTCCTTTACACAGAGAGTAAAAAGATGAGAAGTTATCTTTGCTTTCTTTCTGTTTAATGATAATGTAGAACCCTGCACCCACTTCTCCCTGGGTGAGTCACCAGTGAGTGTTTCCATGTCAACTCTCCCTTGGACAAAGACACACACTGCACCAGCTGGACACAGAGCTTTGCTGGGCCAACCCTGGCTGGTGTTTGGTTGTCCGTGTGGATAGGCTGCAGAGACCCAGGAGAGCCCCATCATAACATGCCAGACCTAAGCTTCCCTTCTCATGTCTGTACTCTGGCTGTCTTATGTTGTGGGCCTGGGAATGGAATGTGCATTTAGGATAAAGCAGGATCCTGCTTCTCACAAGCCTCATGGCTTCCAATTTGAAGCTTAAAGTCATAGAGGATGCTCCTGTCTCTCTCAGGAATAGTCTGGTGCTAGCTTTATATAGTGCTGCCAATGGGATGGAACTCAGACAAGTGTCTGAGGGACCTGTGGCTCTTGGTCTCCCTCTACCCCACTGCCTGGGTTGGCTGGGAGCTCTGTGTCCATTGGTGGTGGGAGACGTGCACGTGAGAAGGCGAGAAAACCTGAGTGCACTAACGGGCAGCGGCGGGTGCTGCAGTAAAAGGCTGAGGTTGGCAGTGGAGGCCGCGAGTGGGTCGGCTCTTACCTGACCACCTGCAAAAATGACAGGGGTGGAGGCGGGCTTTGGGCGGTAGGGAATGGTGGCACCTTTCGGTGGGGACTAGGAAAAGGGATAGGAGAGGGAGAGAGAATGTTAGAGCAGCCTTGCTGCTGGCCACAGGCTGCCTTCCCGAGCCTGTCCCTTTGCAAAGTCCCCCACCCCACAGGTGGCCCTGGTGGGGGCTGCATGGGCTACAATAGTGAGTGGAAGGTCCCAGCACCCACACACAATTAGCACTGTGCGACCTACATTCTCGCACCCACAGGTCACTGTGGCTCTGTGGCCATGTGGAGTGTCTGTCTAGAGAAGCCAACCAACATGGGCCACCAGAGAGAGCCAACCAGGGTACAACAGCTGCTGAGGATGCCTCTGCAGTGCTCATTCTCACTGGCTGGTCTCTTCCTTCTTACACAGCCCCTTGGGGATTGTGAGGCACATGGCACAAGGCTGGGCAAGTCTATCAGGCCAGTGTCTTCTGACAGAAACACTTGTGATGTCCTGGAAAAAGCTGAGTCTTGCACTGTCTGCTGTGGAAACAGACATCTAATGCTCCCTGTGGGCCCACAATGACTGCCAGTAGAGATTACAACAGGTAAGTTAGAAGCAGTGATTTCACATTTTAAAAAGCTTGGAGATGCCAACTGAGGTATTAAGTCATGATAAGGTTTGCTATAATTTCTTTTGGTTATCCTGTGTTCAAGTTGAGGAATTCTTATCCCAGATACATTTCATTCTTGGGTACCAGTATTCTCTCTGAGCTCCTCTTTATGGTTAGAGGTGAGCAACCCTTCTCTTGTTCTATGTGGTCCTGTTCTGTGACTGCTGGGGAAGGGAATTCAGCATGAGGAACACCAAAGCACAGTCTAGTCACAGGCAGCTCTGGGCTGAAGCCTACTTGAGCTCACAGTGTGACTGGACAGCTCCTCACACTGGAAATCTCATGTTGATAGATCGTGTCCATAGGGCAGGTGGCAAGATACAGCCCAGCCATCATGATGAACTCACTGTGGAGGGGAGAGGCTGTGGAGTGGGTTTGAACTGTGTTTGAGGTCTACTAGATCTCAGGCGAGGCCCATCTTCTGCATTCTGGGCCCTAAACAAATGTCTTGGAGTGCCTCTGTACAGATGGGGCCCAGTGAGGGTTCACAGCCAGACCTGGGGTTTGTTGTGGGAGGAATACATTCAGTGTACCAGAGTTGACCCCTGCATGTGCCCATACTGCCTCCTCTTCTAAGTCCCTCCAGACTCCAGCCTTTATCTTTGCTCCACAGAGTGTGACCCAGTATATGACTTAGCTGTGCTGATCCTGAAGCACTAAGGGACAATGATTTATTGACAAGTCCTGTTCCTACCTACGGAGTACAGACTCTTTGAGCATGGGACACTGATCTTTCAGGAGCGGGCAGGACATCTTGGCAGGGCTCACCCAGGCCTCATCTGTCATGGGGCAGCCCTTTCATAACTTTAGAAGTTTGAGGTACTTAAGCAAGCTCAAAAGGAGCTGACAAGGAATTTTTGTTTAGGAGACTGAACCTAGGGCTTTTGCACTGAGCTATGTCCATGGCCCTTCTTTGTTTTTTATTTTGAGACTGGGTCTCACTAGATTGCCACATTGCCCAGACTGAGCTTGAATTTGTGATCCTCCAGCCTCAGAGTGCTGGGATTATAGGTGTACACCACCATGTCCATTAGCAAGCATGAAGGCCTTAAAACTATCTTTTGTTTACTTTTCCAATTACTCTTCAGGTAAAAGTGAGTCCATCTGTTTTCCCACGAGGTGAACTTTCCTTGCCTGGTGAGATGGCTCTGTCCTGTTTTTGAGTGCTGCATGTTATGACCAAGAGCAGGACATCCTTGCTAGGTTGACATCCATGGCCATATCTCACACCAAGACTGTGAACAGGGCCATGAATTGTGCTGCCATGAGTTTAAATTTCAAGGTCTTTCCTCTCCAGTGTGGACACGCTAGTCATGCGGGCTGCACCATCTTTGTTTCTGTACCCTCCTCTCACTTTGTGGCATCCTTGTGGTCTATCCTAAGACCACCTAAACCTTGGTGAGGGACCACCTTGTGCTCCCATCTCTCCCTTACTGCCTCCAGGTAGGGCGGTGCCACTCCTCAGGCTGACTCTTCCTGAAACCTTTGCCATGACCACAGCTTCATATCCAGCTCCAAGACAAGGGGATGTTCATTTCACCCAGTGCTCTTGCCATTTCCAGAGTAGATAGTGGCCTGGGCTAGATGCTATCAGGCTCTCCCTGGGTATCTGATTATCAGGTGGCTCCCCTCCTGGGACCCATCTGCTCCTGATGCACGACCAACTGTGTGAATCTTCAGGACAAGTGAAGTGCCAGTGCCTGTGATGATGCTAGGGAGCCACACTTAAGTCAGCCTAGCATGAATGAAGGGCAGCTGGTAACATCTGCCAGCCCCCAATGTGCAGACTGTACCTCCAGCATGACCACACAAATCTGCTTGACACACTGGATGATGGCATCTGGTGTCCCTGAGATGGTCACTGCACGCTCTGTGGAGTTGGGTAGCATGTCCCCTGCTACCTGGACCTGGGCACCTGTGGACTGGTGAGAAGAGACATTGGGAAGGGAATGGCAGAGAGGACAGAATGCATAGGATGAACAATACCTCCTGAATTTTTGGGAAGGTTCAAATTACAGACACTCCTCCACTAGAAACTGCTCCCACCCTCCACTTTCCTTTCACATTCATTGCAACTCCATCTTCTGCATATTCCCTTCAGGTACCATGTCCCACCCAGGGGTTTCTGCAGGGAGATGGAATTTTTTATTCCAAACACAAGAATTTTATTTCTTTTGTGGAATCCCTCACTTATAGAGAAACATGGATTCCATGGGGAAATGAATCATGAAAGGGCATTGCCTCCTGGGTAGCAAGGAAAGAACTTTGCCTTCTTTAAGCCAGAAACCTGTAAGTATCAATCACACCATGGCAGGCTGATTGATACTGTTCCGGGGGGGTCAAGGATGGCACAAGGTAGGAGCAGAAAGCAGGCCTGAGTGTAGCTAAAATCATTGTCCCAGGAGAACCTCCAGCAGGGACATCCTATCTAATGATACGGTGCTGGTCTATGACCATGGTAAGGTTCCCATATCCTACCTTTCACTCATTTACTAGACTATCTGTCCCTATCTTATATAAGCTCCAGGTCAGCATGGCCAGTGTCAGCACATGCAGATCTTTAGGGGATATGCTATGATGTCTGGGCCACTGCAGCTACTGGGACAGTACACCTGCCCTGGGATGAGAATATCCTGGTACCTCCCTGATCTCTTTGATCTTGGATCCACCTTTGCCGATCAGGGACCCACACTGGCTGGCTGGGACCACCAGCCTCAGCGTCACCGGGGGTTTGCTGGTGGCAGGGCTGTTACTCATGGAGTTAATGATGTCCTAGGGAAGAAAAGACACATGTTGATCACTGGCTGGTGAGTGCAGCTGTAGGGCTTGGGGATATCTGGAAATGTATGCACAGTATCCCATCACCCCCCCCCCCCCAGCCCTGGTGCACTCTCTGTACTGCAACAGAGTTCATGGAGCTCTTACAGTCCTGCAGAATCTCTGCAGAGGGCAGGTAGTTACAGAGACTTAAAGAAGGGAAGGTTTGAGGGATCATGGAGATGTTGGAAAAATACTTGCAGGTTGAGGTAAATGCACACTTGAGGTAAGGGTGCTGGTAGAGAGGCAAGGAGAGACCAGCAGGGGGCTGGGTCACCAGAAGCAGGCATGAGGGTATAACTCAATGACAGACCTCAGTCTGTCTCTGTCTCTGTCTTTCTCTTTTTCCTAGCTTAAGTGATATCTGCCAGCCCCCATTGTACAGAATGTACCTCCAGCATGACTACACAAATCTGCTTGACACACTGGATGATGGCATCTGGTGTCCCTGAGATGGTCACCCTTTTGCATCTCTGCCATGAGGTGAATGGTATGATACTATCATTTTGTGCTTTTGTGATCCCCATCCCAACCAGAGGCCTAAAAGTAATGGTTCTGCTCAATGGTGGACAGAAACCTCCAAAACTTAAGAGCCAGAATAAGCCTTTTATCTGTAAGTTGATTTTTCTCAAGTAATTTGACAGTAAGGGAAAGCTCACTAACATAAAAATTGATTCCAAGAAGTGAGGATGCAGCTGTGACAATGCCTGATCATATGGAGAAGCTGCAGAACTGATTCATAGAAAGTTTGGAGAAGTGAGGTAGAGAAAGCTTAGAATGCTATGAGTAGAGCTTAATGGGCAATCCTGGCCTGAGTGCAGAAGATTAGAATGCTTATAGCAATGTGGACAGCAAAGACCAGGCTCAGGACATTTCAGATGGAAGTAAGTATTCTCCTGGAAATTCGACTAAGAACTACTTGTGAAACATTAAAAAGAACTTGCTTACATTTTGTCTACACAGTAAGATTTTGTGGGTGGGTGATTTTACAGGTAACAGACTAGTTTATCTGGTGGAGGAAATTTCAATGAAGCATTGCACTGAGGCAGCAGCATGGTTATTACTTACTCATAAGCTGGCTGCTTATTTCACTAAATTTACAGTGAGAATCAAGAGTAAAAATCAGAGTAGAAAGATTTGAAAAACTTTTATTTGTATAGAAAAGGAGTGTGTTTAAAGTTTTAGTGAAAAAGAGTATAAATACTAAATAGTACAATTAAACAGAAGTCAAGTACTTTGCCCTGGAAAATAGGAAAGATGGCTGAGCTAGTCTGAGCTAGTCTCAGAATTGCTAAGATCACAGCCATCATAAGATCATGAAAGATGCAGAAATGTACACCAAAGACTCTCTAAGGCATAGCATACTTCTGTGAGAAAAGTGCTACAAAGTACCCTGACCATTAAGACTGCCCAAGCCAGTAAAGCACTCAGGCAACTGCAGTCATGGTTTAAACAAGCCCAGATATATCTCACACTGGGGGCACACATTTTTTTTTTTTTTTTTTTTTTGCAGTATTGGGGTTCAAACTCATGACCTTGCACTTGCCAGGCAGGCACTTGTGCCACGGAGCTATCTCCCCGGCCCCAGGGGGCACACTTTAATACTGGTATTGCAGGCATGCAGAATGCAAGAACTGTGGGGTTATGGAGAGTTCCATCAGATTTCAAAGGAAAACCTTGGAGGCCAGACAGTGTATGACAGTGGCAGGGTCAGAGTTCATGTCATCAGCCTGTGAGAGGATGATGTGTGAAACTGTGGGAAGAAACTGCAGCTGCAGTGGAGAATCCAGGAAGGTGAAAATGCCATTAATATGGGTTGTCTGCCAAAGAAAACTGCAAGCAGTGAGCAAGGCAATCTGAGTGTGGCTACAGGGGTTGTCATCAGTAAGGCCATGGAACAGGGCTGCCCAAGCCCCTTGGAGGATATATGATGCTTTGCATATGGGGCCTCAATACTGGACAGGAAGCTACAGGATTTAATGTTTTTCCTGCTGAGTTTTGGTCCAATCCTTTATTATTACTCTATTCCTCCATTTTACAGTGGGAACATTTACCTCATGCCACTGTCTCTTAGAATTGTGTAACACCCCCTGGAGGCAAGTGGTTCACAGCGGAGTTTACCTTAAGTCTCAGAGAAGATTCTAGACTGGGACTTTTGGGACTCTTAGAGATGGGCTAAATATATTTTATACTGTGAGATGGATATGAGCCTGCAGGGGTAATACAGCATATTACATATTATCATATTGCACTTTAAGGAAAATATTCAAGTGGTATAAAAAATTATATTACAGCTAGTTTATGGTACAGCAGATGTAAAAGTACATTATGTACATTAGCAATGGGATATTTGTAAGATTAATATATTTGCAAACAGTTATTTAAATTCAAGCAACTAAGTAGATTCAGCCCATTTGTAGACTTTTTATTAATTTTATTAGTAAAAAGAGCAATAAAAGTAATTAGATTCATTTTACACAACCAGTGGTACAAGCCACCTGATGCGACATGTACTGTTGGTGGTTCAAGTCAATGGGAATGTGTTAAAGCCAGGCAGTCAAGTGACTCTAAACCTAACTTTCACAACCTGCAAGAAGCAACAGAAGAGATTATACAGTGACCTGATCAATGCATGCCTTGGTTCTAGCCACTCACCTGAAGCAATACTTCTCATCCCCAGGTACCCTCTCCAGAAACTGTTGTTATCTCTCCAAATTCTCATAATCATGGGGAAGACTTCTAGAGTTTGTGATCAATTCATGATCCAATGCTGGGATTACGGGTGTGAGTGCTACACCCAACCTCGGGATGATAGCTTGAAGGCAACATAAGGAAGCGAGAGGGGACTGCTCTCAACAGCTGCTGCCACTCCTCTCTTTGTACTCTTGCTGTTTTGCTGCTTTCTCCTCATGAACTGCTGCCCTCTTTCATATGCCACTCTGTGCTGGAGCTGATGATGGACTCACAAACTCTGAGCTAAATAAATCTTTCCTTCCTTAATTTTGAATGTTAGGTATTTTGTCCTAGCAACAAGAGAAAAGTAACCAAGAGAGTGATCCAGATCCATAACCCAAAACAAGGCCATCCTGACCACTCTCTTAGAGAAGCCTCTGACTCCCTGCACAGCAAGCAATTAGAACAGAGGCCTAGCAGGAAGAAGACAATAAAAAAGATGGCTTACATCCATAACTGGCTCTGGCTGAAGTGGCCATTGATGACAGAGTGTGCTCTAGAGGGATGAGTGACAGTCCCCATGTACTTGTACAAGTGGGTGGGCAGATGCCAGATCCACATTTCTTGTTGACTAGTTGTGGCACTCTCACTGTTATTGCTAATATCACTTGCTAGACAAAGATCAATGGAATATACTATGTGGCCCTGAAAGAAAGCTGTCAGAGTCTCTATGGTTGGGCCTCAAGGTCTCTTGGCTCTGACTTGAGCTGGTATTGAGCTCTTGATTTCAAAGCTTTTGTTTCTGTCACAGAGGTCATGGTGCTGCTCTCTATATGATCCTGAGTATCCATGTAGGCACTCTCTTGTCACACAATGGCCAAATGACACTGAAGCAAAAAGGCCAAGATTATTTTGCTGTACAGTTGACTATGATGACAGCTGGATCACTATGCTAGAGATTTGATCCCTGATCCTTCCTGAGTAGGACAACCTCTAGCAAGACAAGAGAAAAAGTATGAGAGGAAGCCAAGGAACTGAATAAGTACACTGGTGATGGCCAGGGCGTAGGTGATAAGATGGCACTGACCCACATTGCTATAAGAGCCAGCCCAGCAGAGAGAACTCAGCTGGTTCTGTGGTTATCCATGATGCTTGCTCCATCTCCACTCAGAGCCAACCAGAGACAGCAGATATATTCCCTCCACATATACATGGAAGCCCAGAGCTGTCACTGGGCACACTGAGACCTTGCTGTCCATCATATGGAGATCTCTCCCTTGCCTGCTCTGACAGGTAATGGCGCCAACCCTTTTGCCACAGCCAGCTCTGTGTCTGTACCCTACTTTTGTTCTTTGGAGGAGCTGCTGCTTATTCTCTCAAATCCTGCTCACTAATGGTCACTCTTCATTTTCAATGAACTGTTCTGCCAGCTTGATCACCCTCTGCAAATAAAGACACTAAATGGAAACACGTAAGAACGATGAGCTCTAGCTCTAAAGAGGTACACAGAAGTGCTACATCCCACCATGTCTGTCCAGCAGCATGGTATATCTGTCTGTGTCTAAGTCAGACTATGGAGCACCCTGGAGGTCAGCTGCTGTGTGGTATATGGTTGAGACCAGAGTCATGTTGGACAGAGCTTCACTGAGAACCATGGTGGCAGTGATGGCCACAGCTGGGGTCTTCAGCACTCGAGGGTCCTGATAGGAGGCAGGAGACTGAGTCCATGCCCAGGGCTGGGGAGTTGTCTGTGGAATGCCAGTGAGGGGATTTCTCTAATTGCGCCAGCTGGAGGGTCTGCTTCAGGTGGAGAACTGTTGAAGACAGACGGGTAGAGCCAGAAAGGGTACCCCCAAAAACAAAGGAGGAGACAGGAGCTTGAGCACAGTGTGCAGCCCAGCAATGTCCAGGGTTCACTAGATCATCTTCTTTAGAGAACAATGTGGAGCTCATAGCCACCATGCCCACTGGTGGAAGTCTCATGCAGGTACAACTCACCTCTTCAAACTTGTAGGCAATCATGGCAAAGGCCTTGAAGATGGCATCTGTTGGGCCTGTGATAGTCACAATTCTCTCTGGGCAATTTCCCTCTGAGATGTTGATCCGGGCGCCACTCTAGGGTAAGAGCAGAACAAACATGGAAACAGAGAAAATCCATAGGAACAGTAGTTGTCCTGGATTCTCCAATTTGATGGACAACATCCATCACAAACAGGAAATGGCCCTGCTTGTAAGCCTCACTCAACAATGGAGTTTTTTGTTTTTTAATTTTATTTATTTATTTATTTTGGCTCAGGGCAGGGCTGGGATGGCATGTGGGGCCAGAATTGAACTGTTGTCCTCTGTGCCTGCCTAAGCAAGCACTTTTTTATTTATTTATTTATTTATTTATTTATTTAGCAAAACCAGGGTTCTAACTCATGACCTTGCACTTGCCAGGCAGGCACTTGTGCCACAGAGCTATCTTCCTGGTCCCTCCAACAATGGAGTTCTTTTAGTAATTTCCCTTTGTTTTCTTCTTTAATTATGCATTGGGATTAAACTTATATCCCAAGTTTGTTTATTGATAGTGTCTCATTATTACTAAGTTGGCAGCAGAACTTAAATTTGTGATTCTCCTGCCTCAGTCTCCCAATCTGCTAAGATTATAGGCATGTGCCATTACACTCAGTTATCAAGCTCATTCACAGTGAGATTTTAATTAACAATAAAAGAGCACAAGTGGTGCCTAGGGAGCATGGACCTGGTATCTGATCCTCTGCATGCATGGTGTCAGAGGGAATTCTGTTTCCTTTCCCTGGCAAGGCCCTGCCACCCCTGTACACAGGGCAGGCTGCAACTTGGGAGACAGATGTCACTAGGGTAAGCACACTCACCTCTTCACGCATCTTCTTTACAGTCTCCCCTTTCTAGAAGGGAGACAAGGAACGGTGTCAATGGCAGCTCTGTAGAGTCCACATAATCCTCGTATAGCCTACAGGCCAGTAGCTATGTTTGTTGTGCACCAAGGACAATGGCCAAGGTGGCAAGGGGCTAGGCAAGGGGGAGCTACCTGCCTCCTATTGGCCTCCCTCTCCACTTATGGTCAGACCCTTCACATACAACCTCGAGGCCCACCCACTAGGAAGGGTGGCATAGGAAGTGAGCACACTACTCAGTGACATAGCTGCCAGGAGGCAGGCTATAACCTAATTGAATGTCCACTGCTATAGCACTATTTGAATGACACTATGATGGTCTGTGGGCTCTGGGGTACCTGACAAGGACTGCACAGGCCCAGGTGTCCCTATTCTGCACAAATAGTGTCTTCCTAAAATGCTTGCTTGAGTGAAGAAGGGAGTTGATGAGGCATCAGTGACTTCCCATAGCAAGAACTCTGATCTAGGCGAATTGGTGTGGGTCCCTGAGCTGGGCAAAGCATAGCACCACAGAGGTACAGGGTCTGCCCCCTGCCCATTCTCTTCACATACAACAGGCCCATGGGCCTCTGTCCTTGTGGAACAAAGAGTGCTCAGATTATGGAACCACTAAAGAATGTGAGTCCCATGCCAGAAAATGGTGGTTTTTAGTAGGGCAGGGATGATGGGAGCTATGAAAGTGACTAGCAGGGCCTTGCTGAGCCACGGGAGAAGGGCCCAGGGTACTGCAGCCTAAAGCATTAGAGTCCTTTAAGAGGACTCTACACAGTACTCTGGATCATGACTTTCTTCTATACTAGGCTGCATGCCTGTGGGGTGCCTATGGCCACATAGCACCAGGGGCTACTGGTGTCCTTGCTGTCCCTTACAAAGACTCCAAGAGATGTAGAGTTCATTCAATAATTACCTTCCCAATGATGCTGCCGACTTCCTGTGGGAGGGGAAAAACACAGAAAGATGATGTCATAGAGCAGCGGATGAAGGTCTCTGGGATATTTGTGGTAAAGCCTGCCTGTGTTTCTGATGTAACAGGGTATAATTTACTTCTTGATTTATTTTTGTGGCCTGGGGATTACCCTGGGGTGTGGGACACATGAAGCAAGTGTTCTGCTACTGAGTCACCCAGACCTGAAAATTTGGGTCCAGCAAAAGGATCTGACTAAGGCTGGTCTAGGGAGAGGGCAGGCCAGCTGCTCCCCAAATCAGTGACCAGGAGAGCGCCCATATGCTCAGGGCTCCGGAAGATTCAAGGGGACCAGGTGGAAAGTGAAATTGGCTAGGTATGTCAGGGGAGCTGCACTGGGCTTGCTGTGTCTTGTTTAAAGGCACTGGCCCAGCTCACAGCTGCAGTGGTACCATGACCCTTGGGGGTGCCTGCTCCCACTGAGCCAGATGTCACAGCATCTCTGCCTACAGGAAGCCCTAGGCCTGTGCACTGAGGCATAGCACTTGAGGTAGGGCCACTCCAACTTCAGCCATAGAGCATATCCTTCTAATCCTGTAAGAGCCCTCTGCTCAGCCATTCCTGAGTATCAAGGCTGACCCTGACCCTGACCCAACCTGCCACAGGCTGGCTACACTTGCAGGAGTGCAGAGTGGTGCTGAAGCTGCTAGAAGGTGTGGGGAACTGACTACTTTTACAGAGCCACGTGTGGTGCTGCCATCTGCAGGACAGACTGGTACATGTCTCTGCCTCTCAGATGGACATTCTGCATGTGTGCTCTCTCTATGAACCTCAATGGGTGCAAAGAGTGCTCCTAGTGATAATTCTGCCTATTCAAAGGAGTCAGAATTCCTGGAAGCAGGGCTAATTCTAGGGTGAGGACACAAAAAGACAAGATGAGTCATGAGAGGGGGACAGTGCTACAGGAATGGTGGGGATACCAGGAGGATCAGGAGGTGCCAGGTCTGGGACAGTATGAATTTGAAGGTGTGGGAGAATAATGGCAATCCATGCCTACCCAGACTTGGATGCAAGAACAGATGCATTAGGTCCAAGGACAATGAATGGGGAGTGGAAGGCACCCTCCATCAGTGGCCAACATAAATGCCACCAAAGTGTCATGTAGGCCACTGACAGGAAGGCTTCTGTGACATCCCTGACAATGGCAAGAGGACATCTGACAAGCCAAGTGAGGGGCACAGCAAAAAAGTAAGGCAGAAACCTTCACCAGTGAGTCAAAGATAAGGGCGTGTTTGGAACAGAAGGAGCCTATCTGCTGGGAACTTGGCCATGGAGCACAGCACACTGGCTGCTAAGCAGCAGGCCTAGAGCAGGTACTGGGGAGGACTCCTTGATTTGGAGGGAGGGCATTCTGCCTGTGGAAAGTTGCACTGGAGTGATCAGGGACAAAGCTTGGGTCAGCCACTGCATGTGGAGTGGTTCCAGAAAGGTAGGTGAGATGGTGGTCTACTTTAAGGATTCAGAGTGAGAAACATCAACAAAAACCTCAGTGTCATACCCCTTCCTCCCTAGGCCACACTGTACCTTTCCATGCATCAGTAGGCGGATGGTCAGGGTCACATTCAGGCCACCTTCTGAGACCTTGGACTCCATCTTTCTCCCAAAATATGGCTGGGGGTGGAGGCTTAAGGTGCTGAGGGTGCTGTGAGGAAGGACGGATGGGACCCAGATAGTGTCACCTAGAAAAAGAAGGTGGGCTGGTGACCCCTGGCCACCAGTTAATCTCCTAGCCTGCAGGAACTCTGCCCTCCTGTGCAAGGGTGGATGTGCTGTCATCATTGCCATGTGCTGATGAGGCCTCATTTTCCGTAGGTCCTGAATATCCAGTAGCTTGTGTCAGGCTTTATGGCACTGCTGGGCAGGTCACTCAAGGCCTCTGGCCCAAGACACCTTCTCTGTGAAGTCACAGGAGCACTCCTCCCAGAAGACAAAGAGCATAGGAGCCACAGAGCAGTCCCAGGAGGGCCCACCCTGCTGCTTGGGCCTGGCCAGCCCACTCTCCTTATAGTCTTAGTTTTGTTCATTTTTCCAGTCCAGCCCTGGCATGGCAGGACCCTTTCTCAGAGGTTACTTTTTTACCCTCAAGCACACACAGGAAGGTGCTGAGTTGGTCTCTTTGTACCTAAGGACACAGTCCTTGGTAGCCTTGTTATCTAAGATGGACTCAGTCTCTAGCTACAAAGTTGCCAAATCAAACTGTTGAAATCCTTTATCCAGAGCTGTCAGAGACCTCTCACCCCAGCATAAAGATGTGCTTCTTTTAGCTTCCTGAAGGCAGGCTTTCAGGGGATGTCCCTGGCTACATTAAGATTTTGTTCCATTATTTGCAGAGATGGGATTAAAGGTGGTACAATGTACATACTCATGGGAAATAACAGGACAACTCTGCATCCTTGTGGGTCAGTGGGTCCAGACCCCTGCTGGTGAGCAGTCTGCCTTTCAGGAGTCCCCGCCACTGAGTTCGGCATGAGCTCCTGAGCCAGGCTCTTGTCAGGAATCCCTAAGTGTTAGGATAGGCTACCTTCACCATGGTGGTTCTGCAGCTGCCCAGCAACATTTGTGGGTAGCTATGCCTGCAGATGTGCCCCAGACAGGATAAGAGGGAGGCAGTGAGGAAGGGGTGAGTAGCGAGGACAGAGAGTGGGGTCCACAAGGATTCCAAAGGTGAGGGGATGAGAGATGCCCATGTCCAGGAGAGGACAGCACTCAGTCATGGGGAAATGGGGGTCCCCTAGGACAAAGAGGAGACAGCAGGCCTCAGGCTAGGACATGAGTGTGGGTGGCCTCTGCAGGACCCAGAGAGCAGCCCCTCAGGGTGACACAGGTGGCAACAGGTTCCTATGGCAAAGAGCCACATGGTAGACAGAGAAGCTAGCTTCAGATAGAAAACATGTGGGTAATTTCCAAGTAAGGCTCAGGATGGGTATCCCAGGACCCATGGGGCAGGAAGGTGATCACCTCTACAGTCCTTGCATACCTGCCAAGATGTACACCCAAGAAGTGGCCAGAGTCTCTGGGAAGAGGAAAGTTAAGGTTATGCTTCTTGGCAATGAGCCAGGGACCATGCTTAGAAAGGTCCTCACCACAGTCCCCACTCATATCTTCATCTAGTGACAACACTGTCCCAGGGAATGGTTTCCCTTGGAGGCCCTTCAGGAACAGACCCAAAGACATGTGTGTACTTAGCCCCATGAAGTATGCTACCTCAATACTGTAACATAATCAAGAGGACAGCCTATGGTTAGAAGTTGGAACAAAAATTGTTTTCTTCATCAAAATGTTTCTGTTCAAAATGTGATAAAAGGGGGACATACACATAAAGCAGAGAAATAAATTGTTCAGTCACCTGTGCAGTGTGTCCGGATGTCTGCAAGGGTGAGCATCAGCAACCCCGAGAGTACAAAGTGACAGTGCCAGATGCAGTCCTACACTCACGAAATAATGTGCTACAGGGCTGATATATTGCTCAGTGGCAAAAGTGCTGGCTGGCAAGAAGGTTCCCAGTGCAAAAAAAAAAAAAAGAAATAATGATGAAATAAGGGCCTATTATACTTGTGCTTTAAAAATGGATATATAGGCAATTTCCTCAGAAACCCAAATTAGTATTCACTATCTTTCTTTCTTTCTTTTTTTTTTTTTTTGGTCTTTTTGAGACAGGGTCTTGCTATGCAGTTGAGGCTGGTCCTGAGCTCACTTTTGTAGCCCAGGCTGGTCTCAAACTCGCACCAATCCTCCTGCCTCAGCCTCCTGAGTGCTGGGATTACAGGCGTGAGCCACCACGCCCGGCTAGTATTGACTATTTTTCATAGTAAAAGGATCCTTTTGAACAATAAGGCTCTTAAACATAGGGTGTCAGCATATTTTTGACAAGGGTTTACACAGCAAAGAGTGCACATTAATGTCTCTATTGGAATGCACATATGCTATTCATATTTCAGATCAAACTCACTGGGCACCTCTGAGTGGCTGTTGGCTGCCCTACAGAAAAGCACAGAGAGAAGGTTCTGTGGCCAGCATTATTTGCATGCTCCTTAAAGAACACTGGGCCTAAGCAGGGTACTTTTGAAGATGCACTGCACAACAGGAGGAGCACCCAGCTCTAGTGGCTTCCCTGGAACTATACAGCATGTGTCAAAGACATCTGTGACAAGGCCAGCAAAGCCTTTCTTACAAATTTGTGTTATGTGAGGCTGATTTCTTAGCACCAAAGAGCTAGATTATGCTGTGGCCTGTCTAGGGATCTGCCTTCTTTTTAATTAAAGACATCTCCCACCAGGGGGACAGCACAGCCCTGCAGCCATCTGTTACATAAATGTTCCAGCGCAAAGAAGAAAAGTGGGTCAGTGCCTGCCCCGGGTGCGTCCATCTCCCAGCTGTCAGCAGTGATCTATCACACAGGCCACTGAGGGTGAAAGGAGCTGTTCAGGGGCTGTAAAGACTATTTGGGAAGTGGGGTAGTCACTGGGATCAGGAGTCAATCCTAAGGACCCACTGTGCTCCGGCTGCAGCATCTGGATTACAGCCCTTTTGACAGATGTGAGGTAGAGAAACCTTGCACCCATCTTCTGCTGTCCCTTAGTATCTGTGTGCTCATGGTGACTCGAGAGTGCCCTAAGCTGTGCTCTTTCCTGCCCACACTGACTGTGAACCTGTGCTCCAGGGTTGCCAGGTAATTTAGGCCAAGATAGTTCCTGGGAGGAACTCAGCAGGAAGCAAGCTCTGTTGCTCTGCTTGGTTATTTGCAGCCAGTGGGTCCAGCAGCATCTTCTGGGGCTACCTCTCCTCTCTGGAAGCCCCTCCTTGTTCTCTTCAGTGCCAGAATTTAACATATTTTTGAGACATCTAATGGGAAGCTGAGAAGAAAAACAAGCATGGTCACCCCTGGCCTCTGTCCACACTTGCCCAGCAAGCCTATCCAAGCCTGGCTTGAAGCAAGGCGGGCTTCAGTGTCACATTGTGGGAACACTGTCCATACTTGTACCTCAGCTCCACACATGCCCTGCATTTCAACTCCCAGAAGGCTGCTCCAGGAGGCTGTTTTAGGTGCATAGATTTTTAGACCACATTTTATCTTCTCAGTGCAAGGACAGAGCTCTTGATCCTCCCATCTGCCAGGAAATTCACTGATCCATCTGTCTCAGCACCCTCCACCCAGTGCTTAGGCCAAAGCCTCTCCTCTCCCCTCCTCTCCCAGTCATTGACACAGGACATGGAATCCAAGCCCCTGCCTCTCTTGAAGCAGTACTGCAATGTCAACACACCTTTCCTCATGCTCACTGCTGGTTGCCCTTCTTTCTGTTCAATTTGGCTCACTGCTCCTCCCTGCCCCTTACCCCTTTCCCCAAAGATCCCACTGCCAGGGCTCTGCACTCACCATCCCCTTGCTCCAGAACCCAAAGACCTCCTTCATGGTTCAATATGGGTCCCTTTGTACTGTCCCCAGAATTGCTCTTTACATGCGCATATACAAACACACACGTGTTAAGTATCATATTTGGTTAGAGACAGCCCTGATACTACTGCAGGGACAACAACAAAGGAAGAGAAAAAAGTGAGCAGAGTGACATGGTACCAGGATGCAAAAAGAAAAGAAGAAGGGCTAGTGAGAGTAGGTCTAGGGTGCAGACGAAGAACAGTCAGTCCTGAAAGATCTGAGGACAGTACCTGTGCCAGTATTGAGGCACAGATCCTTCAAGGAATCCCAAGTGTTTTGGGCTGGTGCAGGTCAATTGCTAGTTGGGGTGGCCCAGCCTCAGCTGCAGATATCCCCATCTGGTCCTGGGGCCTGTGGGTTGTTAGTGTAGCTTGTGCTTCTGGCCCCACCCCCAGCCCCAAAGCATGCTGCATATAAGCTCTGCCACAGGGGCTATGTCCAAGCAGCGTGTGTCTGCAGAAGAGTGGTCTGGTAAGATTGACTTCAGTTTGAAATAGATTTGACTTTAAAATGAGAAGTTACACTTGACTAATCTCTCACCAAAAAACACAGTGGCACACAGATCAGACAAATGAATACATCAGACAGGGGTTATGCTATTTGGCAGAGGTCTCACAGCACTCCGCACTGTGGTGAGTGCACCACTGTCTCCCCACTTTGAAGGGTGGGCACAAGGAGAGGCTCAGAGACTTGCTGAAATGCTTAGCTGACTATGCAAAGCAGGGATAAAGATGCAGACATCCTTGGCCATTCTTGTGGCTTGCAGTCACAGCTCAGTAGGAGTAGCAAGACAACTTTAGGGAGAGGCTGAGAAGAAACAAGCATGGTAACCCTTAGCCTCTGTCTATACTTGGCCAGTGAGCCTATCCTTAAGCCCAGCTTGAAGCAAGACTAGCTTTAGTACTACACTGTGGAAATACCATTCACATAGATAGCTTTCCCCAGTTCCCTTGCAACAGCCAACAGTTGGATATGCTACCCACTGCAGACTAAAGAAGATACATTGTTAGGAAGGCAGGCTCCCACGAGCAGGCACCAGGGCAACTGTCCTGGGCCTTTCCGCATAGGTTTCCTTTCTACTGTGTCCTCACACTCAGAGGTAGAGAAGGCTATAGACTAGAAACACCAACAGATGGGGACAAGCAAGAGCCCCCACAAAGGAGGGGGTAGCCAGCACAGGGAATGCTTGTGGCAATGTCTCCTATTCTGGCCACCCTTCTCCTGGACGTCTGAGGCTGGACTTCGAGTCTCCCACCTCACACAGCTCTACAGAGTCACCTATCAGCAGGGGTTTTGTGAGAGTTGTGAAGAAGAATGCTGCCCATGAGAGCCAGGAGTTGTCAGCATGGGCAGCTGAGAGCCAGAACACTGATGCTGGCCCACTTTGGTGTTAGCAGAGGACAAGTGAGAACCTGAATTCCTGCTGCCTTCACTACCATGAGTGTGCCAGGAGTATTAGAAGCAAGGCCCAGATATGCGGGTATCAATAGAAAGCTGATTTTCACACCAAAACTCAGGAAGAATCCAGGAAGACCTTCCAACATCAGACAAATCCAGAGTATGATTGCTGCTGGCTGGGCTCCCCAGAAGCAGGCTGATGAGGCCCTCTTACCAGAGATGCAGCCATCCTGGAGGCAGAAGACATGGCAGGCAACACTGAGGGCAAATGCAATAGGCCTCAGACCTCTAGAGTTTTCAAAATGATTTTTATTATGGGATCACAGAGAAAAGGGATTGACGATGTATATTGTGCCTAAGGAGAGTCACCTAGAGAGAAAACATTCTCTCAGGCTTTCACAGAAAGCAAACTGATCAGGCAATGGCTGTGACACATCCAGATGGCTGACACTGCAACAGTTCTACAAAGCACTGTACATGGTTTCAAAGTAAATCCTGAGGGGATTTGACTGACCTTGGGAGATATAAAAGTTACATGTTTTATTATACAGGTCTTGCTTTAACTTGCCCTTAACCACCCAGCAGAAAAGTTTAACCACAAGGCATAAAATGTAAAGCTAGATTAGTATACTGAGCTGTGAAAGGCTTAAATCAACAGCTTCTGACATTGCCAGTTCTGCCAGTAACACGCTACTATTATGGAATATTGGACTATGTATACAATTACTTTCTTAGTTCAATGAGAAGAAATTTTTGTACCAATAATGATTAGAAAAATTAACATGTCTACATCCTGTGCTCTGTATAACTAGTATGAGGACAACAATATGCATTGTATCAATTATTGGGAATGTACTACTATCATGTTTTGAAACTGTCACATTATTATTTCTTATTAAAAGTAATAAAAATCACTTTTCAAGATGATGTTGAAGGGCCAGTGAGATACCTCATTGGACTAACATACCTGCTTAGGCAAGTGTAGGCAAGCATAGGGACTGTGGTTCAATCCCCAGCTCCTCATACTGTGCTAGCCCCACCCCCAGAGCAGGCTGAGCCTGCCAGAGTCTGGCATAGTGGCACACCCCTGTAATCTCTGTGCTGGGGAGGCTAAATGCAGGATGATCACCACAAGTTCAACTTGTGTAGTGAGACCCTGTAACTACCAAAAACATAAAAAATAAGTAAACAGATAAATACAAAGAAAATGTTGTTTAATGGCTGAGGCTAATGCACTGTCTGTTGTAAATAACATGGCTAGGAAATATCTGAAACAATTATAAATTGAGAAGGGTTAAAATTATGAAAGGAACTTCCTGTCCCAGCCCAGCCCAAACCCCACCGCTGGGAGCTGAGCCTGCGCACCCGCTGCGGGTAAGCCCCT
>PVJA010008863.1:13888-62899 GCA_004027025.1 Myocastor coypus | reverse complement strand
TGCCTCTGCAGAAAGGGGTGCAGATGTTCCAGCAGGTACATCAGGTGTTTCTCTCTGTTCCGGTGAGGGATAAGGATGGCGACTCGCTGCAAAGCCTTACATTCCTCAGGGTGGTACCGGCCTCTGGACACCTTGGGATTTTTTGCCTGTACTTCTTCCAAAGAGAGATCTGGTTTGAAAACGAGCTTGCTCTGGCCCTTAAGGTTTGGAGACACTGAAGGACAATTGTCAAGCTCTGCCATTTTCTGGGATGCTTCATTGGCAAGTGTTTCCTCTTTCCCCAAAGCTATAGCTTTACTGAAACCAGCAATGAAGTCCTTTGCTTTGGGAATCTCTTGCATGACACCCACAAAATAGTTACTGGTGGCCCACCCAACCACCGTCAGGCACAAGGTAAAAAGCAGCAGCAAGCGCAACTTGTAGGAAATGTGGAAGGGCACGTTGAAGCCCATGTCTTTTATTCTGTGAATAATATGTATCTCTTCACTTCCATTCAGGCAAAGAGGCTTCAAGTTAAACTTTACCAATCCGACTGTAAGCCTGATGACACTCGAAAGTGTGACACTTGCTTTTGTCCAGTCGTTCTGCTCCAGCACTCTCAAGTATGATGGCACACAACTGTAATCCCAGCACTTAGGAAGCTGAGGCCAGAGAATCGCTGGGAGTTTGAGGCCAGCCTGGGCTATAAAGTGAGTTCAAGGCCAGCCTGAACTGCATAGTGAAACCCCGGGAGGCAGTGGCCGCCCGCAGCGCCCGAAGGAAGGGGAAGCCGCCTGCACGGCCGGGACCGCCCCTACCCGCCCCAGAGGCGGCTGCGAGCCCCGGGCCCCGCCTCCCTCCAAAATTATTATTCAAAAATTAATGCAATCTATAATTTCTAAATAAGTATGGGAGTTACTAAATCTAACCTTAAAATTACTCAGTTTTTATTTTTCGTGAGGCACTACTCATTACCCATTGCATCTTTAGTAGCTTTTTAAACACATTGATCTCTGGTCTAACAGGGAGAAAAAGAAATGAACCTGAGTACTTTTACAGAAGTTAACTCCATGGTCTTTTGTACTGTGTACTAGCCAGTCTACATGTGAAAATTATAAGAAAAAAATATACAGAATATAAGGAAGACAAATTATACAAAATAATGGCCATGTTTTGGATTATAGAATAAAAGTAAACACATTCTTGTAGGTTCATACACAGTATAGAAACATATATCCTCATTTTTTTCATAGAGCAGTGGCTTGTCATTATCATGTTAACAGCTTTCAGCACACTCTGTTCTCTTGCCTGCAGGTGCTCCAAAATTCATTTAGGTGGTTTATGTAATAGTGGAAAATTCTTAGAAATAGGACAGAGTGAATATTAGGTAATTGCTCTCTCTGATGAAATAGAGTCTTTGATATTTTTGTAGTAATTTCACAAATATACTAAATTGAAATTTAATGGAATAATGGGACACACAGGAGTAGCCATTCTGTATTCTGCCAAGCATGCCTGCATCAGTGACCTATCATTGTCCATATCAGAGGTTTATTTTTTGAACTGTTAGTTGATCAAAATTCATAGGGCATGACATAGATCAAGTACTAGTAATCCATTTTAATTGCTAGGAAAACTATCAAGTTCTTGGTGAAGAGAAAGGCATTGTTGGTTTACATTGATGTTAAATGATTTTTGAAATAGAATTTTACACTGACACTTACTTAAGTCAGGATCTGAAAATCTATCCAGATGTATAAATGATGATATAATAATAATAATGCTCCACAAGACATATTAACTATTTATCTTATGCTAGGCCCTGTCAGTACTATTTACATGTACCATTTCACTATAAATTTCATAACATGCCTTTGAGTTCACAACAGATCTTATGTCCTTCCTTTCTGATAAGGAACAAAGAAGTTAATTCAGTAATATGCTCCCAGGGCCACATAAGAACATAACTCCCAGCTCAGTTCTGACTTTTGACTTACAAATTCTCTTTGTTCTTTTGTATGAAATAACCCATGGACTGAGATGGAAAAGCAGTATTAGTGCACAGTTGTGTGAAAGGAAGAAGGATCAACCCTTTAAGCCCTGTTGGTGATAGAAGTGTGAAAGCTAGGTGCAATATACCATGTTATTGGCCTGTGGGCCTAAGGTCTTCGCAGGTAGAGCACATTGATTCTATGTTGCCGTGTCATTATACTACTGCATAGTTACATTCCATCCCTTTCCCCTTTGCTTCGCTGATGGACTTGTGCTTGGGAACTCTGCATGCAGACAAGAAAAGTAGCTCTGCTCTAAGTGAGTGCAGAGGTAAGTGGCATGGCAACTACACAGAATCTTTTGCAACATGAGTGGAGATTTCTTCTCTACCTGTACTGTCTAGGATGCAGATATCCTACCCCTGTCCATGTCCTACCTTATATTGGGAAATTTGGTAATTGCCTCTTTCATTTTTTTAAATAAAGTTGGACTCTTGATTGTATACCAGCAGTTGATACTCATTATAAGTAATCTATGGCAAAATATCATTTTCCATATCCTGTTGGCTGTGTGTGTGTGTGTGTGTGTGTGTAACCAGGGATCCAACTCAGGACACTGCACTTGCCATGCAGGCACTTGTACCCCTGAGCTATCTACTGGGCCCTCTGATTGGCTTTTGACACCTGTTCTGTTTGCTTAAGCACCCAGTTGATAAGAATAGGAATCTTTGCTTGTTCTTTTTTCCCCTGGCATTTGGGAGAATAAACCATTTAAGTCCTGATGTACACACCCAAGTCACCTTCCTATGAAACAGTATATTGACTAAGGAAGGCTGACTCAGTTGGTATTGGGTTATATAAGCATACAAGGTTGAAAAAGAATGGAGCTGAGAGAAAGGTATGTCTACAACATCAAAAGTAAAGCAGCAATAGTGAAAACATAGGCAAAGTAAAGTGCCCACAGTGTGAGATTACCAGCATTTGTAATCTTCCCCAGAATAGGACCGTATGTAACCACCCCCAAAATGAGACACAGTTGAAAGCTTAGTGGAGAGATCAAGCCAGGACACAGTTACTAGAGCAATGATGTGTAACAGAAGCTTGGAGCTAGAAGGAAAAGCAGAATAATTAGAAAAGTAATATAAAGATAATCTCTGTGTCATAAATCTGTGCCACTGAATTTGGGTCTTTGTAGTGCTTTCAGTAAGAACAAGAGTCACTTCAGAGAATAATTCAGCTGTCCTTTCTAAAGATCCTCAAATACCCTCTCACTCCCTACCAAACTACCCAGAATACTGAGAATATTGTACATAACAGGAAACTTTTTATGAATGAACATTTTAAATTACATGGTAGAAAATGGTATCTTGAAGGTATCCTTTTTTTTCCCAGTTTTTTTTTTTATTAGTGCATATTGGTTATATAGATTTCAGTAGCTTTGTATGTGCATATAACATTTTAATACTTTCTCCTCCCATTTCCCACTCATCTTCCCATTTACCATAGTTTTTAGGAGAGTTCAATGTGTATAATGTATTTTAATCATATTCTTGCCCCATTATCTGTTAAGAGAGGATTGTCTCAAAACATTTTGTTGATATCGAGCAAAAAACAAACCTTTATCTGTAGCCTGGTTTTCTCAGTCCTTTCCTCTGATTTTAGACCAGCATACAACTTAGTTGGGTTCTCTTTCTGCAACTTATAAATGACCTTGATAGGTAAAATAAATATGTATTTGCAGATTCATAAATATAAGATTGTACAGAAATGGACTGGCAAGATATCTCAGAAGTCTAAAGCACCTGCTTCAACAAGCTTAGGCAAAGTGTAGAGACTGTGGTTCAATCCCTGGCACCACATGCTGCACAAGCCCTTCCTGGTCTGAGCCAGCCACAAAAGAAATAAGCACCTTCTTGGTAAACACAAGATCCTGAGTTCAGTCCCCAATACAGACAGACAGACAGGCAGGCAGGCAGGCAGGCAGGCAGGCAGACAGGAAGATTGTACAGAGAGAACACATATGAAATTACACCTGCGAAGGTCTAGAAGAGGGTGACCTCTTCTGTTTCTGTTTCAGTAAACATTCATTGAATATTCATTTGTAAGCTGCCAAATGTTAGTAGGAGCTAAGGAAAGGGGAAACTTGGCAGTCCTGGTTTGCAGGGACTTGGGAAGTCTGGGTAAGATAGACTTGGGGTACTTTGGGAGGGAAAGGATAGGAGTGATGGTGCCTGGGAAAAGTCATGACAGGGAGGTAGAAGGCATGAGTGGAAAGAAAGCATTTGAGTTGGGTCATGAAGGATGCATGGCAGTGTTGCCCCTGGACAAAGAATATGCAAAGCAAAGAGAACCTCACAGAAAGGATATGAAAGTCTTAATGGGCTTGCCAGGTTTAGTGAACTGAAAGGATGTCTGTGTGTCTAAGAATAAAGAATTAGAGAAGTGAAGAGGCTAGGAAATTCTGTAGGATTCCAGTCAGAAATAGTTTGTCTTACCAGTTGTAGGGAGCTTTGGGATGATTTCAAGCATGTTGGATTTATATCCACTGGAAATCATCCTGTGGAGAATGGATTTGAGTGAAATCTTCATTGCTACTAGAAGATGATTGTAGAAGCTGTTATTGTAAGATGTCCAGATCTAAGGCAGTGGAAGAGGAGATAGAGGAGAGAAAACAACAAAAGATGGGTACAAAGGTGATCAAATATATAATGATTAATTAGATGTGAGGGATGTGGAAGGCAGAGAAGAGCTAAGCTGTCCACTGTTCCTGGCAGAGGTGACTTGGTGAATGAGGTACATTGACTTGAATAGATAAAACAGCAGGAAGATCAGCTTTGGAGAAGAGGAGAGGTAGACTAGAGGCCTGATGAGCTGGATAGAAGGTGCCTGTGGCTGTCAGTGGCATTTGTAGTTTTTAGGTTTTGGCTTGGTGCGGAACTGAAAAACTTAGCTGGAAAAGTAAGGTCTTACTGGTGTGATAGACCTGCAAAAAAGGTGAGTGAGTAAGAGAAGAACAAATATGGGCCCATGGATTTGGCTATTTTCAGCCAGTTCTTGCTTTGTGGAACTGCAGTAGAGCTAGAAGATAAATTCCAATTGGCTGGCAGAAAATGGGTTGAAATGACAGTACATTTGACTGTTTTTCATTCAAAACTGGCTGGGAGAGGACTCAGGTCTGACAGGTAAGGAATGAGAAGGAGTTAGGATCAAACCAAGATAGGCCACTAATTGAATTCCCAACCCCATTTTGATAACAGGAATGTTTGTGGCATAGGAAAGTGAAACACTATGAAGTATATAAAATCTTAGATAAAAAGACTTCATTATTTCTTCTTCTCATGTAGTTTTAGGAAGTTTCTTGTGATTACCATGTTTTCATGCACCCATCTCTGCAGTGAAGTATTATGTCCTTTCTGGAAAGCCCTTCAGAATTATCAGTCATCCTCTGGTACAATTAAGTAAGTGATGTCCTTTGCTGTCAGCCAGAGCAAGCAGGAGGGGGGGGGTGATCCTATGACTCATGCTTTCTCATTCACAGCATGTTGAGCGGTGCACTTAGTACTCGTGCCTAATACAGCATGCTGAGGATGATGTCACTGAGCTTTAATTTTCCTCAATGAGGCTGGGTTCCTATCACTACACATTCTTTATACTATACTCAAAGATACTTCTCAATGAAACATTTGTCATTTTTTGTTTATGTTTAGAGTAGTCTTCTCTCACATGTTGCCAAATATTTATCTCTGGTTCTCTCAAGTTGTATTTTTAAAGTTGCTAGAGCCCTTTCTTTTTCCTTAACAAAGAATTTCTTGGAGGTCAGCCATGCCCAGACCCCGTTGAGACTACTCTAAGGGAAGCCAGAACCATCTACAGCACAACTTACAGTGCAAGCCTTGGCTTTGGTGAAATGGCAGTGCCACAGCCGTCAGAATGGCAGAGGCTGGGCTCCCTGGTCGTTTCAGAAGGCAATGAAACCAGTTGTTCCAGCATTGCCTAGCCAGGTCAGCTCTGGAAGCAGCAGAGAGCTGCCAGCTTTTATGCCCTTGCCAGGAATATGTATCCCAGCAGTCTGTTGAGAAAAACAAGCCAATTTGGAGTTTGAAATGCTGCTTTGGAGATGCCAGCAGTGGAGTTCTGTGTTAAGAGAGTTGCATCATAAGCCTGAGTGAAATGACTTGGTGATCTGTGAGAAAGGTTTGAATTTAGCCACATGAAAGTATGTGATTTGCTTGAAAAGTGGAAGCTTCCCTATTACATCTTAGCTTGTCACTAAATTCATAATCTTTATTCTTCGCTTTTAATCTGCATGAAAGAAAGGATATGGTGTCCAAACACATGGAAGCTCTGTAGAAAACAGGCTGTGTGAAAAGAAAACTGATTAGACTTTTGGCTATTGCTTCGTAAAGACCCTAATGAGACAGGAGGAAGCAAGCAAGGCTGGTTTTACTGTTAAACATGAGAAAATAAAACAGAATAACTCCTGTGTGATTTGTCTAAGATCCTGCATGGGTGGTTCTGAAATCGAGGACATGCAACCTGATTAAAGTGCCTAATACTTAGTAAATTTGAAGGGACAGATGCTGAAATATGTAGATATGTACTTCAGGGATGTTGCTAGTGTATAGAGCCCTTCTGGGAAAAATGAAAAAAGCTATCCATGTCTCTAAGCAGGCGAAATGCTCAGAGGTTCTTTTTCTGTTGAGCCCAAAGTTAACTGGATTCTGGGCCCCAGCATGACCTTCACCATGTGCACCACAGGTGGAACTCTTCACACAGAATTTTGTCTTGACAACAGACTGGTTTATGGCCATTAGTGACTATTTGAGGGAATATATATATATATATATATATTTTTTTTTCTTCAAATCTGTCTATTCTCCTTTCTCAAGCTTAAGAAAAGTCCATTATTAAAGAACTAATTGTAAACGCCCTACCTTAACATTATACTTAGAAACTTTATTCTTTTTAACTATTTTTGCCTCCCTGCAAATTCTACCCACCCTTCCTTTTTGATATCTGTTGTACCAAATTGAAAGGCAACTCTGTGCCCACAGGACATGGTCTTTAAAGGAGTCATTTCCTCTTCCATCTCCTCTAGGCCATTCCCATCATGTTTTTCATGGCCCTGGCAACAGGAAGGCACATTGAATAGCAGTGCTGAAAAGGCATTTTGTTGTTTATTTTATTACTGTGGATTTGTCTCTGCCTAATAATTAGGGTTTCCGCTTTTCTGAATTTATTTGCCAAAATATTTGCAGGACTTTTGTGAACAAATAAAAGATATTTCTAGACATAACTAACTAGTGCCTTGCTGGCTGAGCAAAGTCCTGGCCATCTGAAGTTTTGAGGGTGGATTTGCTCAGGGAAAGCAAAAACCTTAGTCTGTGCCCTGCTGCTCATGGAATCTTAGTGGCCATAGTTCCAGAAAGACTGAAGGAGCATTATGTCCCTTTCAGGACAGGATGGGACATTGTTGAGGGTGGAGAAGCCATGATCATACTGCCAAAAGTCAAGTTCAGTCCTGTCTGAATTCCATCCTGACAAAGGTCCCAAGCCTCAGCCTCCTTGCTATGATATGAGACAATAATGTTTACCTAATCTAGAATTGTGATTGAAGGGGATGTAGAAAAAAATGTACATAAAAGTGCTTTGCTAACGTGAAAATCACAAAAACAGTATTTATATCAGACTCAATGAATGCTGTTTTTCATGGGAGGACTAAGCAAAGCCTTATTTGTTCTATTTAGGTTAAGAAGGAAATCAGTTCTCTGCTTCATTTTCCACATAAAAAAGAAAATAAGATGATAAACATTCAGTCATCAGCCTATCCCTTTTAGGATCTGTCTTACCTTTGGCCTATGTAGGCTCTTCTGTGCTTCCTTGAACCCATTACTTATACATTATATTTAAAAATAAATGTAATCACCCTCTCTCAACCAGCTGCTGATTCTAACTGGACAAAAGCAACCAAAATCCATGCAAATCTACAGGAAAGTGGAGCAGACAAGGCAGGGTGGATTGAAGAGCTTGGCGCACACTGGGGAATTGGAAGGCAGAATCACTGGCTTCAGTCAGACTTGCTGCATCAAAATGTAAACCCTAACTTGCCACCTGTCTCCAGATTTTTCAGAGGGCAGAAGTCCAGGATTTTAATGGAGAATTTTTCCCTTTGTAATGTTAGAAGTAATTTTGATTTTTTTTTAACAAATACATTTAACAGATATAAACCAAACTGTGGCCAGGCAATATACATTTTGCCAGCAGATTGCTGATCTCTGGCCTGCTCAGGTGGTTGAGCAGTGGTGATACGTCTCTCTTTCCATGCAGTGCTTGGTCATAGTAGTATCCTGCCCAACTCTATAGTTTTTAGCCATGTTTTCCTTCAAGCTCCTACTCTAAGCACTCAGTTTACTCTTTAGTTGACAGTGACATTTTTAGAACCCTCTTAAATCTGTACCAGCCTATTGACCTTTGAAAATCACCCTACTAGATGTTTCAAGATAACTACTTACTATCCATCCATTCCAAATTGCTTAAGTCTTATAAGATTGTCTAGTGTCTCTGCTTTAGATGATGAGATCATCTTTCTTACTAAAAAGAGATAGCTATGAAACTATAGGGAAAGATGGATATAATGCAATTCAAAAGATAAAATTATATCCTTTCAAGTAGCTTTGGAAGTTCATGTGGAGCTATACCCTTACTTAGAGAAAACTGCTTACAAAATAGATACAGAGGATTTTAGTAGACTTTCTAATGTATTCTACCTATATTTGCTACCTTAGTTTAATTCCCTCTTGATGCTAGCTGGATTGTAAAGCATTTCCATTATTATTACTGCAATTTAGGCTTAAGTAATGCACTATAAGAATTGGTAACTGAGAAGCCAAGATCAGCTTAGTTTCAGCAATTGTTTTTGCCACTTGCCACTAACTCATTGCAGGAAACAACAGAAGTTATAGCAGAGGGAGAAAGGTTACACCATTTTAAATCTTCTGACATGTAGTAGGACCAAGAACTTTTGCAAAAATTGTTTTAAAATCTGTAATTCTTTAAGTTACATTTTCAAAAGTCAAGTCTCAAAATATATAAAAAAGTTCATGTAAGGGTAGCATTTTGCAGTTTATGAATACTTTGCCATATAATAACAGTATTTACTTAATCCTCATATTTTTCTCTTTGTACTATGTTTTAAAAATTAAGGATTTCAGCTGGGCGTGGTGGCTCACGCCTGTAATCTCAGCACTTGGGAGGGTGAGGCAGGAGGATTGGTGCGAGTTCCAGACCAGCCTGGGCTACAAAAGTGAGCTCAAGGCCAGCCTCAACTCCATAGTGAGACCCTGTCTCAAAAAGACAAAAAAAAAAAAAAAAAAAAAAAAAAAAAAAAAAAAAAAAAAAAAAAAAAAAAAAAAAAAAAAAAAAAAAAAAAAAAAAAAAAATTAAGGATTTCTAGTTGTGTATATTAAAAATAAGGAGACTCAGAGATGTTAAATAATTTGCCCAAAGGTGCACAGGTAACCATTGGTATATTTAGATTCTAATTTACATCTTCCGTTTTTGTGAGTTTTACAATATCAAAGCAGGTATGTTTCATTTAGCAGCTGGTTAAGATCTGCAGTCTTGGGGGTAAAATTTATTCTGAAGGTTCACTTTATTCCTGTGTTTGTCTCTGGTTAAAAACATGTATGTCAGTAGAAGAAATAATAAAGATTCATTCCCTGCTCCACTGCCTAATTTTAAAAATGGAAAGGTGGCGAGAGTGGTTGGTTTTGCTTTGCATTGGTCTTGTCCTCTTGCTCAGGAATGGGATCACTAATTGAGAGGTGAAACCCTTGGCCTTTTCATTGTTTTCTGTGAGGTGAAGGCTTAATGAAATACCCAGTGCACATATCTTGTTGTGAACAGGCTATAGTGATAAACCAAGGCTGATACTGTCTTTTATACCTTAGGAGCCCCAAAACCTATAATCTTTATAATTTCTTCTTAAAAGAAGAGATCAGAAGACCTCTCCTTTTAAAAGGAGAAGTGATTTCAGAAGAGTAATTTGGCACCAGTTATATTCTGCCAGGATGGTAGATTATGGTCAGTATAAGACCTTTCTGAAATGTAATGAGGATCTGATATGATATAGAAGCTGCTCACCATGAGCCTCTTGAGCCACAGATTCATCCGAGTCCTCAACAAAAGGCCCTGAGATGGAGGACTGGCCAGATAGCTCAGTGGACTAAAGCACCTGCTTAGGTAGGGGTGCACTGAAAGGTTGATTGAGACTGGGCATGGTTGCAGGTGCCTGTAATCCCAGCACTTGGGAGGTTGAAAATAGAATCACTACGAGTCCAGTCTACATAGTGAGACCCTATAGACCCTGTAGACATTGTCCTAAATAAGAAAGAAAGAAAGAAAGAAAGAAAGAAAGAAAGAAAGAAAGAAAGAAAGAAACCCAAGCTCAGCCCTCAGATGGAGCTACAAGTGGAAGCTAAGGATTCTAAATGGTTGAAGTCTGACAGCTGAGCCATGGCATGATAGCATGCAGAAGATATGCCCAGAAGTGGCTATTCAAAATATCCAAGAAATTTTACAGTGACCCAGAATTTCATTGGTATGTTTGTGTTCATATTCCAGACCTTTGATGTGTATGTGTGTTTGTGTGTGCATATGTTTTATGTTCCCAATCAACATTCTTTTATTTGCATCTGTAAAATCAGTTTCAGAACAAATGATTTTCCTAAGGTCAGTTTCATCTGTTTTCATAGGATAAATGCATCAAGCCATGACATCCTGGAAAATAGCTTCCCTCCTACCTATACTTCTATTCACTATCCCTTCACCCATTTTTTTCCTAACAGGACTTAGAGTTGTTGTCTTTTGACAGCATCACAAATCATTGTTTTGGCCAGCCAGTTAGCTTAGTGGATTAAAGTGTCTGCTTGGGCAAATGCAGGGACTGGGGCCCTGCCCACGAAGTAGGCTGAGCCACCTATTGAGACTGGGCATGGCCTGAATCACAGTACTTGAGAGGCTGAAAACAGCAGGATCACTGTGAGTCTAATCTGTGTAGTGAAACCCTGTAGAGCCTGTAGTAAATACATAAAAATCTTAATAAATAAATAAAATAATCATTTGATCATTTGGGAATGAATTTAGTGAGCTCTCCGAGAGCAATACAGTATCTCTTTAAAGAGCCTTGACCTCCCAGTGAAACTCAGCTCTGCAAGGGTGTGAATCTCACATTCGTTATTCCCCATCCATTTACTCAGCTCAGCTTTCACAGCCTCTCTGCTTTCCCCCAGAATAATGAAACCTCCCTCTGTCCTAACGCTCTTATTCACCTGGAACTGTGTTGCACCAGACACCTACATAATCTACTTTCTTCCTTTGAGAGGTTGAAAACAGGCCAAAAGATGAACAAGAGATGAACATATGTTTTGTTTCAGTGCCATATTAGTGTTCAAGAATGAGTTATAGCGATCATACGTTATATCTAATCTTAGTAGAATCTAATTTTTAACTCATTCAAATGGTATCCAAGTGGAAAAACTCTTTAAAGAAAAATATAATCAGATCCTACATATTTTGTTATGTGTATTTCTTTCTGCGTATAGCTTTAAGCTCAAAGATTTTATTGTCATTTGAATTCTTTCATTAGGGTTAGAGGGAATGGGAACAGAGGGGATGGGGATGTAGCTTGGCTGCCTTTTTTATTGGTATTTGTATAGATAGGTCAGCACAATGCCTATAATAATGGAAGTGTGCAGTTAACCTTATATGTAGCATTCTAGCAGCCTGCTGGATAGTACACATCCATCAAGGCCTTGAAAAAGAAGTGTGTACTTATTAAAGACTCAGAATTCCTAAAATCATCTCATCTCAAATCTTAGAAGTCTCTAAGGCCACAAGAGGGGCTTTCTGCTAAAACCAAGAATCCCAAGGCCCTGGGGTCAGCAGCATATGGAGAATTAGGAGAGTGGCCCAGTGTCTCAGTATCTGCAGCTTTGGCAAGCATGCTAGAAGTGTGCTGACATGCATTTTCCTAACTTCTTTCGCTCTAGTCATCTTCAGAGCATCTGTAAAAATCAAAATTACAGAATTCTGTTTTCTTTTAAACAAGGTTGAGTTCTATCCCCAAATATTAAATGAGATTCTTCCTGCATTTACTCAGTAACGTGCCTAAACTGGTTTGATGAGAACTGAATTCTTTTTGCCAAGAAATGCTGTTTTTTTGCATTGGAACCCTCCTCACACTGTACTGTCATGGTTGATTAGACCATATGAAGGGAACTCACTTGATTTCAGGTTGCCCTTCCACTCTGCCATTAGGACCCTGTTCCTCCTAGTGGCAAAGGTACTAGAGTCCCTTCCTTAGGACCATTAGGGTGAGAATTGAGGGAAGCCATAACACTTGGTGAGGGCATGTTGCAGCTATGATTCCTTTTCGCCAGGAGAAAGGAAAAAGTTCAGTTTAATGCAGTCTCTGCTAAGGAGAGGTGGTTTATTAAAAGTTAGACATAAAGGCCACATAGTCATTAAATGGTTACTAAGATACATACTTACTGATAAAAGGCTGTTACTGTTTGTCATTTTCCATAAATTATGCAAAAGAAAACATGGGTTTGGGCAGTAGAGGGCACTGCCACCTTGAAAACACAGACTAGAGTGTTTACCTCTCCAGGAAATCAGTGGGCCTTCCTGCCAAGAACTCACTAATGACTCAGTTTGCCTTTGTTTTTAAAAATACAACTTCAGTGTTAAGCATGGTGTCTGGTCAGTTTTTTGTGTAATGAAGGTCATGTGTCAAAAGACTCACCAATGCCAGACTGTCTTTTTTTTAGTAAGATGGCATAATTTATATACTGTTTGTTTCACATACTCATACTAATTAAACTTCATACTAATTATAACTATATATCTGTATATATCCCTTTTATATGAAAATTCTGGGATGCAACCAGGTTGGAGGCAAAGAGGGAAAAATGGACATGAGAATAAAATACAATGCCTACTCTGAGAAATGCACCTGAAAGGAACATTTATATCAAATTGCAGTGATTTTGCTCAGCTTATTGTGTGAAAATTGCAGAACGATGATTGCTCCATTGCCAATCATTTCTCTGTCCATGCTGTTTTAAATATATGCTAAGAGCTTTGGGCTTTCTTTTCTCCCATTTGCCCCTGTAGGAAATGTCAATGCAAAATTTGACTCCAGTGTGAGATGCTGGATAATTTTTTATTTAAATGCTTCCAATGTCTGTTTTTAATGCTGTCTCACCACAAACTGTTACAGAAGGTTTTCTAACATGTGTTATGTGTGTAGAGTTGTTTTTTTCCTTTTCTTTTTCTTTTATAGGTCAACATAAACTCTCATGGGGGCAGAAAATATTATTGAAAATTCTTTTTGTATATGTGTCTGTGCTTCAATCCAATTTGGTTGAGTTCAGATTTTAAAGAACATGAATACATAAAGCACAATGTCTAGAGTGCTGTGTAATAGCATGGATTTAGCAGCCCCTGCAGAAAGAATGCTATTCCTTCACCACTGCCCAGAGTGCTGTTAGTGCTCTTCCAGAGTACTCAAGAGGGTTAGTCTGGCCTAATTGCCTGGCCTGCCTCTCTGTTCATCTGCAGTGCTTTCCCTGAGGGAAAAGAAAAATATACATTATGATCCTGGGCTTATAGAAGCTGCCCCTGTTGACTCTAAATGTATACCCAAATTACTTCTGCCCTCAATACAAGCACATTTTTATCACCCAACCTATAAAATATGAGTAGAAGGCTGATAATTCACGTGTTAATTTTTCTTTATTGTTTTGAAATATTTGATTTACACATAAAATTATAAATAACATAGATAAGTTATAAAACAATCAAGTACACTTATCTGCACCAGACATCCAATCCAGGAGTGAAAACAGATATAATAATTTACACCTCCCTACATGCTCATCCATTCATTGTTTTTCCAGAAGGTAATACTATATTTGGAAGTGCATATATTCTTTTACATCTTGAGACTGTCTTTGGGGAAAAGCCGTTATTCAGTCAACCAATTACTGAGTGGCCTGTGCATCCAAAACGGCAGAGAAAGAGCTGTAACATTTCCTTTAAAAATAAAACATGGACTCCTTGAGCATTTGCAGTGAAAAATGTCCACATTCCAGACAGGAAAAATTAATTAAAGATGAATCGCTGAAGCATTTTGAAAGGTTATACTCTCCTGTTGTTGATAAAGAAGATAAAACAGGCAGCCAAAGGTTGAATTTGGCCTTCTCAAAAGCCTTAGAAGTGTTAAAACAAAAATAAAAGCAAAGCTCTCTGTCATCATAACTTGAGCACAGGCGTACTGTGGTATTAGAAAAGGTATTTTTGGGTTAATGCTCTAATTACATGCATAGTTCTTTTGCATGTTTCAGTTCTTATCAGAAAGATGTGAATAATATAAGGGATTTTAGCCTACTTTGGTATAAAGTGGTTATTTTTAAATAGAAAACTTGTACCATCCCAAAACCTAATCGGATGTTTTCTCCAAGTAAAGCCAGCTCCAGCCATGAAAACTTTGCCTCCCTCCCCTATGGTTTTCTCCAGCTCATGGAGAGTATCCTTCAAGTTATGACACAAGTGAGCTTCCAGGGCAAGCATCGTATGAGTTTGCTGCCATGTCGCTGGCAGTGCCTGAAGGAGATCATTACCATGATAGCTTATTGCTCTCTACTGCTATTAAGCTGTAAAATGGTACACCATTGACTAAGCTTTTTCCAACCATGTGCCATCTCTGCTTTCCCCAGCTTCTGGTAACCACCATTATAATTTCAACTTCTCATCAGATCACCTGTTTTTAGAGTGAAAGTGTGCATAACCTGTCTTTCTGTGCCTGGTTTATTGCACTTAATATATGAAATTTAGTTCCATCTGTGTTGTTGCAGGTGATGGGATTTCATTCTATTTCATAGCCAAAGAGTACTTAATTATTTAAATATAACACTCTTTATCCCGTCATTAGTTGGTAGACATTTGGTGTTGCTTCCATTTCCAGGCCATTGTGAATAGTGCTGTAGTGAGTATAGGAGTGCAGGAATCTCCTCACTGTACCTATTTCTTTTCCCTTGGGTAATACATCAGTTCTGTTTTTAATTTTACTGAGGAACCTCTGGCATTTTTTTTTTCCATAATGACTAAGTTACATTTCAAAGAACAGTGCATACACATGCCCTTTTGCTTACATTTTCCCCAGTACTTTTTTTTTTTTTTTTGTCTTTTTGGTAATAGCTCTTTTATTTATTTTTTAAACAGGGCTAGGGGAGTGATTATCTGATTGCGGCTTTTATTTGCATTTCCCTGATGATTACTGATGTTGAACATTTTCTCATCTATCTGTTGGGCATTTGTACATCTTTTCAGAATTGTCTATTGTCCATTTAAAAATGTTATTTGATGGATTTTTTCTTTGAGATTACAGAGCTCTATATATTTTGTGCATCAACCCCTTATTAGATGCATAGTTTTAAAATGTTTTCTCTTTTTTGCTGTTATTTCCTTTGCTGTGTGAATGCCTTTTAGTTTGGTATAATCCCATTTACCCATTTTTTAAAGCTTTTTTTATTAAAAAAATTATTTGATACAGAGTCTCTTTATGCAGGTCAGACTTGTAGTAATCTTCCTGTCTCAGCCTCCTGATGCTGGGATTACAGGCATGCATCACCATCCCCATTTCAGGGCCAGTGTGACATGCAGTACCAGGAATCAAACTTGGGTCCTTGCACTTGCCAGGCAGGTTCTTAGCTAGCCGAGCTATCTCCCCAGCCCTGCCTAGTTTTTGTTTCCCCTCCACCATACATGTAAGCTTTTCAGAAAAAAAGTTGTCCACTGCCAAGACCTGAAAAATTTTGTTTGCTTTTAGTAGTTTCATAGTTCAACTCTTGCATTTAAGTCTTCCATTCATTTTGAGTTTATCTTTGCAACTGGTGAAAGATCTAGTTTTATTTTTGTACATGTGGATATCCAGCTTGCTCAGCACCATTTACTGAAAAGATTGACTTTTCTCCAGTGCTGTTTATTATTGAAAGTCAGTTGACTATGGACATGTGGGTTTATTTCTGGGCTCTCTATTCTGTTTCTTTGGTCTGTGTGTCTGTATTTATGTCAGTACTGTGATGTTTTGATCACTACTATTTTATGTAGTATATTTTGAAGCAGGTAAGTATGCCTTATGACTTATTACTTCTCTTTTTGATTAATGGGTTTGGCCATTTGAGCTAATTATTCTCAACATTTTGCTATATTTCTTTCTGGAATTCTATGCATGTAAACTGAAAAATTAAATATTTAACTATTTTGTAATATGCTTTCACTGATATTTTAGCATCTTTTGATGTTAGTACAATATATTTAGAAGATTTTAATGATTATTTTTAGAATGAAGATTTTCTTTTTTGAGAAAAATACATTTTTTAGTTGATTATTACAAAGAAAAAATTCAGAATTCCACATATGAAAAATAGCTGTCAACATCATTTTGTGAACATCATCATAAATGAATGGAGTGAAAAACTGATCATTTCTTTGTATTTATAATTTAATTGCACTAAGAAGTAATAGAATAAGTTAAGGAGATACTTAATTTCAGATACCTGCTTCACCAAGGAAATTAGTTACTAAAAGTTTGCCCTACTAAAAGACAATAGAAACATAATCTTGAAATTCTATTTCTTTAAGCTTGTGCTTTTCAGTATATGGCTCATGAATACTTATTGACATGAAATATAGAACATTTTATGTTTTCACCTACTTTTCCATATTCATTAGTGACATTACTATTTTATTATCAAGATGTTTAACATTAACAATATATTCTGTAATCATCAATTCCATAATTTAGTTTTAGTTGTTTAGATTCAGGACTTAGGACAAGTTTAAATACTTTTTATTATTTTATCAATTCTCAGTACCATAGACATACATACAATTTGAAGTGGAGTAACATTGCATAAATAATTGCATAAATAAAGAATCTGCGTAGACTCTCCATAGATTCAATGTTAATAAATTCTTTCACCTTCTTATTTAACTTGAAGAATTTGACCAACTAGTACAGGCAAGAAATGCCCAATATGATATTAGATTTTCTTGGAGTTACCTGAAAGTCTAGGGGATATCTATGATGGGGATCAAGATATGGGATATTTAGAGGGAAAACATAAGGAAAGTTTTTCAGGTCTAATTTACTATGCCTGATGGTTTCCATCCATCCTGTCTTCAAGTTCCCCAAGTATATACCTGCCTAGATTAGTTATTCTGGCCATAAATTTATAATAGTGTGTGTTCGGATATCAAATGTTTTTCTTTTTTTAAATACTTTTAAATCTTCTGCAGGAAGTTTATTGTGTAGTCACTTTTGTAAATATTTTCAGTACATCAGTAACCTGAAATTTCTATCTGTAATTTCTTTGTCCAGCGTATATACACAGATTTAAAGAAATAGCTCACTTACAGAATTTAATTCCCAACCTTACTGGATTGAATTTGATTTTGCTGTTTGTAACCTGAGGGGCCCTGGAGAAATTAGTTAACAGCACCCACCCAACAAGTTTTCTAAACTTAAATGAGGCTTATAATAGTAGCACTTGCTTACATGGTTGTTGTAAAGATAGAGTGTACTCTAGAAAGTGCTTAGAATGTGTCTGCCCAACACACAGTCCCTCCTTAATCTAAAGCAGCTATTTCTTATGTCCTTCCTCCTTAGGGATAGGAGTGTGAATGTATCTTTATGTTATAGTACATAATTTTTTTTACAGTATATAAAATTTTTGCTGGAAATGGCAGTGCATGCCTGTTGATGATCCACCTGTTTGATCCCAGCCTGGGAGATTTAGTAAGCCCTGTCTCAAAAAAAGAGAAAGAAGAGTAAGCCCTATCTCAAAAAAGAGAAAGAAGGGGCCAGCCAAATAGTTCAGCAAATTGAAGCACCTGAAGGCAGGCACAGGGGCCAGGGGTTCGATCCCTGGGGCCTGCCATACTGCCCCACCCACCCCTGGGACTTACTGAGATAGCCATTGAGACTGGGCATGGTGGCACCTGCCTGTAATGCCAGCTCTTAGGTGGCTGTAAACAGGCGGACCACTATGAGTCTGACCTAGTTGAGACCCTGAACATATCATTTAGTGTGAGGGCCCTAGATCAAGCCCCAATACTATTAAAAAAAAGTATTACTTTGTTCAGGATGTCACTATAAAAGTTATACTCCTACCCCTATTATAATCTATAAATTAGATTTTAAGTCTTTAGTTTCCTCCCTTTATTAGTCATTTTTTGTCCACAGTGCTGGTTGTAACTATTTAAAGACACAATTGTTTGGTTTTATTTATTTATTTATTTATTCATTCATTCATTTGGTATGGGGTTTAATTATTACTTAACAACTGAAAAAGGAATTGCAGTACTATTTGAAAACTCAGGTAGCCAATATGACAAAACATGCCTAAGTAGTTCCTTTAAAAGTCAGCTAATTTAAGGACTTACCAGAACAACCATCAGTGTTTTCATCCTATGAGGTTTCTGAAGAAGCATTGCAGTGAATGTGGGGGTTGGAACTATTGATATTATCCTGTACACAGGAAGAAAGATCTTGTTAATATGGTCAGAAGTCACTGCTTTCTCAGTATCTGGATATCTGAGTCCTGCCAGGAGTGTTACTGCTCAGGGCATTTTAAATAATTATAGGTCAGCCTTTGTCCTCAAAGTAAAGTTTGCAGTTCTTTCTAAATCAAATCAAGTCTGCAGAATTTGGTGTAGTAAATTCAGCTGGTTGTATAGATTGATCTCTGCAGTGCTCTGTTGAAAAAATAATAGTTACAGTGAATTTGACAGTACAATCTCTAAAAAGTTATTTAACAAAAATGATCCAAGTTTTAGAACCACAATTGAAATTGTCCTAAAGATACAAAATTTTGTCTGCTGATAATCACAGACATATAAATTAATCAAAAACATACAGGTTTCTTCAATTTAATAGCTCATATTGCATATCATAATCTCTCAGTAGCCAGTGTTTCTTGATAATGGTTGTACACTGTAGGAGAGCAGATCTGAGGCAGTAAAAAACAGAATAAGCTTCCTTCATCAGAGTTCACTTACTATGCATTTTAAGGCTAAATACAAAATCTTACCCTACTCTTATTTCAGCAGATACAAATGTATATCTGTAGTGTGATATTAAATCATTATTGTGTAACTTAATAGTTATTTTCTATTTTAATGCATTGAGAAATTTTGACGTTCATTCCACAAACTGACAGTATTCATTGGCACTCAACACTTGTGTTAAATGAATTAATATATATTTAAGATATTTTTCTGCTTCAAAAAAGCTCATTTTCCAAGTGGTTTTAATTTTATCAGGCTGTAGGAACTTTAGAAACTGTCTTTGCCTAGGGTGATGTTGGAAAAAAAATATTTCTTCTAGAATAGCCAAATCTTTCATACTTTAACTATTAGATCAGCTTTTCCTTGTGTGGAGTATGTTCCTACAGAAGAAAGGGTGGAAACTCTAGGGTTCATATGAAGCACTTGAAGTTCACCTGATTAAGCAAATTGCTTACTTAGCTGTAGAATTAAAAATAGGAGTAGCATGTCCAGTCTAACTGCTAAAAGAGGAAATGGAGCTTGCTTGCTTCTTGGTCTCTCTGTTATGTCATATACAAAACATTTCAGCAGATTTCTCAATCCTGTTTGTTATCAGCAAAGCATCAAAGAAAGTGGACACTAAACTGTAAGCCTGGGATAGCATACATTGGTCTTTCTAAGAATGGACTCACATCTATACTTGGCCACAAACAGAGGCATAAAGCAGAGAAGCAGACCATCTTAGGAAGCAAGGAGCTCCCTCACACCTTACGCTGGCACTTGTTATTGACCAGAAGTGGCTGGTACCAACCCAATAGGTATTTACTTTGTACATGGGAGCAGGGAAGTACCTAAGATATAGGAACCAACTAAGAGTTTCTGTTGGGCAAGGAAGGCTGCTACCTCTCTGTGAAAGTCTGGCATGGAGATATTTTAAAAAGATAAAGCAAGAGAGGTACAAGTAGTATTAGGTGTTCTGTTATACTTGCTGCAAATTCTACTGACCTAGAGACCACTAGAGGGATAGAGAACAAATTTACTCTAGGCCTTTAACTTGTTACCTGTTAAATGCAAGTGGGTTTTGTTTTAAAAAGAGAAAGCTCTTCACTTGGCCCACAAACCACAAATGCCCAGTGGGTAACTAAAAGTAAAATACAGTTTGACCTTCACTTCATAAAGCGCTAGGCCAAAACCTTCTCAGTCCTCATATAGGCACATTAGTCATCATCCTAGGGTTTATGAGCCCTAGATTTACATATCTTATTGTATAGCTCTTCAAAACTGAGGACACCTGTGCCCAGAAAGACCTAAATTTATGATCATATTGGATACCAGCCAAGTCTTACATGATGGAGACTGCTTCTAATCTTGAGGATTCCTCTGGAGTAAGGAAAGCGAGACTGAGATAATCAGATTCCAGTCCACCATAGGACACTATAAAAGAATGGTTCCCATTCTTTTATGAATGAGCAGGGCTGATACTTTCCATCAGAATGTGCCTTCTCCAGGTGCTCAAGCTGTAGGCCTTTTTCTGTTTTGCCCTTGAGCAGGCTTGATCTTTGGCAGCTCAAGCTAAACTCCCTTACCATTTTCTCTTAAAGCTTTTTCAACACCCCCCCCCCTTTGTCTTTTTGAGATAAAGTTTCATTGTGTTGTTTGGGTTGGCCTCAAACTCACTTTGAAGCTAGCCTAGGCTAGCCTTGAACTCACAAAGGTCTTCCTGCCTCATCCCTCATGACCCCTCCCAACTCTACCAGCCCCCCCCCCCATGCTGGGATTACAGGTGTGTGCCACCACATCCAAATTTGTGCTTTAGTTTTAATTTCTATTGTCTCTATGATACCTCTTGGAGCCAGAGTTTTGTGAGTGAGGTCACTTGGTCCTTTCCTATAGACCACAGATTAGTTTATGCTGGTGGTGGCATGCTTGCTTATTAAAGGTATACAGCATGGAGAACATGCTTCTCTCCCCTGTGGTGCCTCTGCTCTGGCTAATTCCAAGGATATAGCTCATGTAAGTCAAAGACATTCTTTGTAGGGATTGAAACTCACCCCACACTGCAGGCAACCTAGTAACTTGGGAATATCCTGTCTCAAAATAAAATGGGATGGGGATATATTCAGTGCAGAGGTTTAATCCCAAGTACCAAAGGAATGAAAAAGTTGACACAAGGAATAAAAAGGAATGCTTTAAGTCCTGGTTCTGTTTCTTTGGTGTCTGTTTCATAGCAGTGTTAAATATTTTCATTTAGCCCAATCTTGTGTTTGGTTGTATGATTGCCTCAGCCTACATGGAATCCAGTAGCCCAGTTGAAATAGTGAGCCTATAATATGTAAAAGTTAAAGAGTGTAGGAGGCCAGTGAGAGAACAGACTAAGTGCTGTCTCTGGTCCCACTTGCTGTGCTGGCCCAGAGTGTGCTGAGCTGATAACTAAGTCTGAGTATAGTAGCACACACCTGTAATCCCAGTGCTGGGGAGTCTGAAAACATAAGGATCACTGTGAGTCTGAGTTGCATAGTGACAGCCTGTACCAAATACATAAAATGAAAGAAAAAAAAAAGTTAATCTAATTTCATATTTTCCAGCGGCTCAGCCAACCCTCTTGCTTCCTTGGGCAGGACTTCCTCTGCCTGACACTGGCCCTTATATTGCCTTCTCTTTAGTTTTGCTAGAAAATATTTTTAGACAAATAATATCATCAGAAGGAAAGATGCCCAGTTCTATACACAGATACTTATTGGTCTAACCCTAGCATTATGCCAAGATACAAAAATTAACAGACAGTTCCTGTCACATGGAGCAGGTAAATAGCAGCACCAGCGGTATATAGCCTGGTGCCTGACAAGTGCTGTAAAGGTGGGCAGTGGTGTGACAAGATAAGAATAGTCACACAGGTTTACATGGGAGAATGGGTGGGTTCTGGGAAGCTGAGACCTACTATACATCCTTTCTTCCCCAGACTAATAGGTTAGTTTTTAATTACACCCTGCTACTTTTTTGACTTCATAAATGTAAGACTCTTGTGCTGTTTGCCACCTACACAACCCAGATCGTTTCTGCTCAGAACTTGCATACATTGCTTAAAGCTTTCCCTTTATACAAAAAAAAAAGAAAAAAAAAAAGAATTTTTAAGTAAAAGTCATCCATCTTAAAGCTGGCATCATGAATGCTGGCATCATGAATGGAAAATAACAGAGCAGAACATTTCCTTAGAATGGTAATTAACCTAGTAAATGATTCAGAAATTGCTTTATGTATGCAGTTGTGTTTAACCTCATACCAGCACACCTGGCAGTCTTTTCTCCTTTGTCTTCTTCTCTCAACACAGTCTTCAGTCTTAGGTTGAAAGTGTTGGATATCTTTTTAAAACTGTCTTTCCTTTTGCCCTCACCCTTCTATAAAAAATGAGAAAAGAAGGGAAAACATGGAAACAAAGCTTTTACAAATGGCAAAGGAGGGTAGGTGATTTAATGGAAGATAGATGCATGGGGCAAAAATTTACATTACATAGAGATACAAGTCATCTATGATGAACATACTTATCATGTGTATCTAAAATGTACCAGTAAACCTGACTGAAGAAAAAACATTTTAAAAATACAATAATAAAACTGCCTAACAGAGACTAGTTCGATGACCTATCAACATTCTACAAAGCCTGCTATTTCCTGTCACCAAAAATGGGAAATTTAAAATGTATATAAGTGGTGTTCATAGAAACAAGAAGAGAAGGAAGTGGCTGCCCTGTACTGTCCAGGACACACCTTGTCTACGAGCATAGAAGAGGTCAGTGAAAGTTTATCTTTCTTCAGAGAACCAGTGTCTATAAGAGTTTCCTACAAGTGAAGAGCAAAACATTATCAGCAACAGACAGTAGTTCAGATGAAATAGTGAAAAGAAAGTATAAGCTAAATTTAGAAATTATATGAAAATTTTTCAAAAATAGAAATGCAGCCAAGAACACAAAGGGGCAGTATACAGTTTTATCTTTCTGAGAAGGCAGTGCAAATTGATAGGCTTTTTTTAGTTATATAAAGATAAATTTGGTTTGTAACATTTCATGACCAGTGCCACATAGCTTTTTGTGGGAATCTGATCAAAATTCAAGGGGAAGAAAATACATGAATATATAAGATCTCATCAATTCCTTATGTATATCTACTTAAATTTCTTAGACAAGGTTTTGATTAGTTGTTGGCCTTGAATATTTTGAAAACTCAACATAAGATAAATGCTGTCTAATGAGATCGGGGCCTTTCTGTGGAGAAGAAAACCTTTCTTATTTCACTTAATGTCCACATGCTTCTAGTTGAAAAATAATTGTTAATGGAAATAATTGCTAGTGGTTATCTTATAATCAATAGTTTAAGAATTGTTTTATGAATTTAGGGCAGGGTCTACAGGGTGTACAGGGTCTCACTATGTAAATCAGACTCCTAGTGATTCTCCTGCTTTCAGCCTTTCAAGTACTAGGATTACAGGTGCACACCACCACACCCAGTCTCAATTGCCCTCTCAGCATGCTCCGGGGGCGGGACCAGCACCAGCACGGCACACCTGGGATCTATCCCAGCAGCTGTATTCTGCCAAAGCAGTCACTTTAGTCTGCTGAGCTATCTGGCCAGCCCTCAACAATTTAAGAATTTAAAGCAGCAGTTCTTTAAGGTGTAAAACTGATAATATTAAAATATTTTAGAACCATATTTATAAGTTATTTTATAATTTTTTGGAACAGATCCCCAAAGTTCACCAAATGCAAACAGGATGAGAGAAGATATTTTATCATTATTTCCCTAAGGTCTCACCTGAAGTACAAACTAGGGATGTTTCTCTTTACTGACCCATTAGTGTATGCTTATTAATGTTCTGTTCTCTGTATTTAATTTTTACATTCTGCTGTGTTGTAATCATTATTTCATTTTAGATTCAAGGAAATTTAGACTTCTAGAAACCCAAATAAGTATTGTATATGGGGACTTTATTGAACTTGAGAGCCACAAGTTCCTGCTTTCAAGGCAAGACCATGACCCATCCTGGCAGGTGAAACTGGTAAAACAAAAGACTGGTTAGGAGCTTTAACTCTCCTGGACAAATAAATTTAGGTATAAATATAAATAATATAAATATAAATGTGTATTTAATTAATACAGGTCTTACTTTGACTTGGTCTTTACACACTCATGATGGGACTGTAATTTGTATGTCTTGCTGTCAGGCAACTCTGAGTTATTGGTAGTACATGCATGAATGTCTCATTAGGCAATAGGGGACAGGCTTATCTGATGGTACAAGCTGCCTGATGAGAAAGTCATGCATGCATTATTGGTAGGTCAAGCTGGCAGGACCATATTAGACACAGCAGAAAAATACAACCAAAATATATGTAAAAGAAATAATGGCAATATTAAGGCTGTGTATGAAAAGGGCTTGTTACAGCCATACCTGTAATACCACTGTTATGGCTCAACAAGGCAAGAAAGGTTAAAAAAAAAAGAAGTCTTTAAATCCTTAGCCAAAATAGTCCTTTGGTAACCTAGAGCACTCAGTTTCCTTATGGCTAAAACCTGAGGAGTTTGTGTACTTAAAAAAAAAAAAAAAAAGTTAATATCTTTGAATAAATAGTTCGCATCAAAAAAAAACCAAACAATAAAGAAAATATCGTAGATAACCTCGTAGATAACCTCTATGAGCAGGGGTAGTTCTGGGCTCATCTGGTTGCAGTCCACATGTCAGTGCTTTAAAACTGGTGTCTGCATTTGGTTCCCTTTATCCTCTTGGAATATTAGTGCAATGTTGCTGGGTATCAGAAATCGATTTTTTGTGAGGTTGTTTGTTTGCTATTTGAATATTAGATGCTGATTCCTTTTTAGAAAATTGGACTAGGCCAAATGAGTGTATAGGCTGTTATCACACTTCTAGGCTTCTCACATGGAGGTTAGTGGGTAAGTCTCAGGTTCTCTGAGATACAGGTATATGTCATTTATACCTATTGTCCTTGTCTCACTAGTCTAGTATTTGTCCCAGATTTTCATTTTTTAATGAAGAATTCTTAATACAGATTAAACTTGTACTGTTGATCAGATTTCTTACTTTAATGCTTAGTTAAATCTGAAACTTATCCCATCTGTTTACATATTCTTCTCAGGTAAAGTATTAATCGGATTTCCCTTTGACAGATAGCATGCTAAAGTAGAGTAGTTCAAGCAAGAATGATGAGGCACAATCAGCCCTTCTTCAGGGTCAAAGGTTGTAAGAAACCTGAGGTTCTGTTGCATTTACTATCTGTTTGTATCATCTTCATGCTAGCGTCTGGATTGCAGAGTCAGTGGGGTGGAGGTCTGAATGTAAGCTTTTCCCTCAGTGCTTCATTTACTATTCCTTCATTTTTACTATTCAGTATAAATCTATTTGTTTCATTGTTTGATAATGCTTTCATTTTGCAACAAATCCTTTTGGTGATAATATGTCTAAAATATCTTAAATATGCATGTTTATTTAACAAAAGTTAAATACTGAGTTTTTATTTCTCAAAAAAATGAGTGATAATTATGTTATGAAAATATTTTTTGATATTTAACATCTAACATCATAACTATAATGATACAACCACACAAAATGTAAAAGACACGAATTTTCTGAAAACAATCTTTATCTACCTTGAAAATTAGCTATCATTTTCAACAGACTAGACCCAACAACACTCTTTTAGCATGTGTTTTTATATCCTTTGTGAAGTATGACTTTTCATTTAGACCAAATGACTTTTCTTCCAAGTTAATTTAGCTCATTTTGTATTCCAAGTGTACATACACATATACAAAAAAGTAAAGCAACAGTTGTTAACTCCCTTAAGCAGAAAACCTTTTCAAGTAATGATTTGTTTGCTCCCATTAATTCATATGGTTAAAGTGAAGCTTATATATTATGTTATTTAAATATATTACGTAGTTTTTAATGCTATATTAAATACTTTTGCTTTTTAAGTCATTGTTGTGAATGTAAAGTATTTTGTGGAAATGATAGAAATGTAATTCTTGTTGGAACATAATGTCATGTTAGGCACAGAGTAATGTCATGTTAGGCACAGACATAGATCATATCTAACATCACAGACATACTTAGAATTAGTTTTAACTAGTATATAAGTCACAGTTGTGTTTAGACAAGTAACAGTAACCTCCCAGTCAGAATTTCGTCTCCAGAAACTATGTGCAAATGTATTCCAAACTGGTAGTTTTGAGGTGAAATATTTTTGTTATTTTCATTCAATAAATAACAGTATAAGAATACTTGCCTTTTAGCAGAATTTACCCTGAACTCACCATGTACCTCAGCCTCTGAAAAGAAAATACTTCTCAGTTAAATATATTAAGCTCTACAGAGAAGGGCTCAACTGAAAATGTTGACAGTTACATATTTACTAACATAAAATGTCCAGAGCAATTCTAAAGAATATTTCAGGCAACTTTAAAACATAGTTAAATGTATAATATCTATATTAAAAATTTATTTTCTGAAATGAAAAATTCATTTCTGGAACAAAATATGAGGAACAAATACTGCTAATAACATGACTTAAGTAGAGGAAGGTACTACCTAAAATATTCTGCTTGTTGAAAACCTACATAGCTGTATGAAGATCATTTTTTAGAAACAAAAATGTATGTTTGCTTGAATAACACCAAAATAGTAAAATAGATTTGATTGGCAATGTATTAACTACTGTATTTAATAGTCTTTTTATACTCAAGTGTTATGATGTGGATGACAGACTATATTATCATATTCAAATAGAAAATTATCAGTTTTTTTATACACTAGTCCCAGTAACATTCAATGGTTGATTCTTACCTGTAATCTTCCCAAAATTTGAGATCTTATCAAAGAGACAAAATTAAGTAACTTTAATTTTAAAATTTCTGGGTGAGATGAGCTCTTTGCCCCCTATTCCCTTCACATTCTTAATATTTCATAGAACAAAGAGGTATCACTGCTATTGTTTCTTTTTATATCTTTACTAGTAGAACAAATTTTGACCTTTAGGTAAAACATTTAAGCAAAGTGTTTTCAAAATATATTTCTTACCCTATGATTCTGGAAGTCAGCCTTTCGTTCTCAGTTCTCTTGAACCTAGTTTCTTCACTGTCTGAAGCTACAGTACTCTGATGTAACACAAGTGAAAGATTATTGCCCCTGTTAAAGGACCCTAGAACACTTGGGAGCATCTGGGACTCTCTTCATAAGGAACTTGATTGGTTGGTTGGTTGGTTGGTTGGTTGGTTGGTTGGTTGGTTGGTTGGTTTTGGGCTTTGCCCAAAAATCTACTAGAGCAATGGAATCTTTTTTGGATGTTACCAAACAAAGTAAGACCACAAGCCAGGAACTCTGGCCAAGAAGATTATAAAGAATAAACATTGCAAAGGACTAAAATGGTTAGATATTTTTTCTGAGAGGTAATATCAGGAAATGAACCACATATGTCATCCCTGAAATAAAGATATAAATACATAAGCAGGAATTTGTTTTTGTAAATTCTCACCTCCTTGGCTGAGAATCAGTCAAGGAATTAGTTCATTTATATAAAATCAAATTCATGTTCATTGTTGAAGATCCAAGTCCTTAGTCATGATTTTCAAAGTGCAGTCACTAGAAAACAAGTTTTATGAAGAAACTGAAAAGACCTATCATAGTCAGATAACTTTGAAAAATCCATCATCTCTCTGTCTCTATATCCACAGATTCTCAGAACGATTACCTTTTAAAACATCTGAGTTCTGTAGTACAGATATCTCTTTCACACTGTATAACCATTTTTCACATTTTTCTTAGTTTTTCTTCAGAACCCATTTGTCAAAGAAATAATTATTGAAATCCAAAATAACTAATATTCCTTTGAAGGCAACCAAGCTTAATTTATAATTAATAAATATGCCTATTTTAAAAATACTCTCCTTTTCTAATTTCTTCTTTATTGTTTGGACTTTGTTTATAAACTCTGGAAAGAAATTTGGTTGTGATGTTTATAAATCTTTTATATACATATGCACCCATACTATATAACATTGCCTTCATAATCATAATGGTAATAAATAGGAATTCAAAGAGTAGAAGATCATATCTTACATCCCAAGATTTTACAGACCTAAGGGCAAGATTCTGTGTAATGGAAACACATAACTGTATCAGTCAACACACTTTAAAACTGTGTGGTGTATGTTATTATATTGTGCTGCATCAAGCATCTGGCCTACAGTGTCATTGGGACTGGTAATTACAATAAAACAGACAAACATGAAAAATGGAAGTGACAAGCAAAGAATTAATTAGGAAAATATTTACATGGAAAAATTATAGGAATAGGGAAGAAAAGGTTGGCTTCTTGAAAAAGAAAATATTTGTAAAGGTCAAGGGAGGGATATTTCCTCAGCCTAAGAAGGAGTCCATTCTGTTAAAATAAGCAAATGTAGCCTATAGAGAAGTAAAGCCAAAAGGGGAAAGATATTTTCAGAAAGTGATCTTTGAGAAACACATTATGCCTTAGTCATTGATTGCCTTGGGAAATACCATAATGGAGATTAAAAAATAAAAGTAGAATGGTAAAGGAGCAAATTTATCAATGGGCTATTGATGTGTAAAGCATTAAAGCAAATAGAATAATATATGAGTGTTTAATAAACTTTGTCTTATATTACCAAAACATTTTATTTAGTATAAATTCTTTTTCTTTTTATTTTATTTTTTCATTTTTATGTGTTTGGACAGGGTCTCACTACACAGCTCAGACTCATAGTGATCCTCTTGTTTTCAGCCTCCCCAGCACTGGATTATAGGCACATACCACCATGCCTGGACTGGGTTACCACCTCAGCGTGCCCCAGGGTGCAGGTTCTCTGTGGCATGCTGGACCAGGGATGGAACCTGGTCTCTGCACTTGCCTAAGCAGGCACTTAGTCTGCTGAGTTACCTTGCCGGCCCTTATTTAGTATAAATTCTTTCTTTCATCAGGCTACCACATTGCCTGACATAGGAGAGATGAATATTTGTTGAAATAAGCAATTATTAATGATAATTTTGAGATATTATAAGATTTAGTAGAACTTACACTGTTCATTCTAACATCTCTTAATTTTTCTAATAGCCTATAGTGATTTGTTGTTCCCATTATATACATGAGGGGACTGAGGTTCAGGAAGATTGAGCACCCTGCTCTGTCCAAGGATGCAGGGGCATTTGACACATTTATGAACAAAATGTAATTTAGTCTCAGAGTGTTGTTGGGTTCTTGCTTTTCATTTCTGTGATCCCTGAATTGTTCTGTTGTCTCTCAGTTTCTACCTGAATAAAGTTTAAGAAAGAGGTAATAGCTTAGCAAAGAGGAATTAATCTGATCCCATCCTCTGAGATATTCCACACAGGAGCTGTCATCTTCCTGAAGGACTTCAAAAATCCATGTCCGGTTAGCCTGATAGCTCAGCTGACTAAAGTGCCTGTGTAGCACACAGCGGCCAGGGTTCCATCCCCTGTGTGCTGTGCTGGCCCTGCCCCTGGGGAGCTCTGACAGGGCAATTGAGACTGGGTGTGGTGGCGTATGCCTGTAATCCCAGTATTTGGGAGGCTAATAACAGGAGAATCATTTGAGTGTGGTCTGTGTAGTGAGACCCTGTAGACCCTATACCAAATACTTAAAAAAAAAAAAAAAAAAAAGTCTGTATTGTAGTAATCAGTAATTTTGCAGAACCACCAGTTGAATCATAAGTTTTGAGAGGCTGTTCTGTGGAAATGATTCAGTCATGGCATGAACCTAGCCAGCAGCAGCTCTTCATGATTTAGCCGTTCCTTGTCATTTATGCAGTAGTACTCATAAAAAAAGGGTGCAGCAGCAACAACCACTGCTGTGTACACTATACTCCAGAGAAGGTCTGTTGTTCAAAGCTATGATGACGTCAGATAAACAACAGTTTGCTTCCAAGCCTTTTCTTGTAGATAATTTCATGCTTTAGGGATATTTGAAAATTGGAGGCCTCAAGATCCAATATCCAGTAAGAGCTTTCAGAAAGTTCTTTAATGTATAAATAAAAGCCTGAGAGCTGCCCTGCCCTGCCCTGCCCTCACTTTTCTCTTCCTTCTTTTCTTCTATCTTTTTAATAGAAGCTTTAGGATGTCAGGCTCTGCTTTCAAGCATTTGGTATGCATTGTGTAATTTAACCCTATAAAGCAGATGATACTACCTCCATTTTACAGATCGGAAGAATAAGGTAATCAGCAGGCAGAGATTTACCAGTATCAGTTTATTCAAGGTCATATTCAGCTAGAACTGGGTGGAGGTGTGATTATAATACAAATGTTCTGGTCTCAGGGTCCCCAACTCTACTATTAAGGTTCCTTTGAGCAGAAAAAAACAAAAACAAGAAAAGTCTCAGGCTCTCTCTCTCTCTCTCTCTCTCTCTCTCTCTCTCATTTGTGTCTTGTTTGTGTGATTTAGTGGTGATAAAATTCCATGCCAAATGGAAATAAGCAAGAAAGCAGCAAAAAAAGAAAAATGTGAGCTTTGATTGAGAATTACAATGGACACTGGCAGCAGTTTCCATCATTTCTGATTTAGAGATCCTCTGTTGGGCCTTCACACAGAGCAGACCAAATGAGCTGAATATTTGTGTCTTGAGAGCTAAAGCGAATATGAAAGTTGCCATAGGTGTGACATTCCTGTCTAAAGCCACCCTGAGCTGTTAACAAGTTTTTGAAAATACTTCCAAAGTGACCATGAGGTCTTTTTTCTTTTCCCTGAAAGCTTGGCATTCAGTGCTCTGTATGAGAACCACTGTAGTAATACCTCAGTTCTTCCTTCCCTTTGCAGAAGCAGCCACGGAAATGTCAACATGTCCAAGATTTACCTAGACTTTACCACCACTGAATCACAAGCATGAGACTGGCACATTGGCACATCTTGTGGTTTCCATGTGGTCTTTCCCTACAATTCTGCCAGCATCCCTGAGAGCAGGGCTTAGTTCTCATCGTGTTCCTTCTTGGCTTGCTACTAGCTTGCTAAATACTCTGAAAACTGACTTTCAGCGTTAATTACTTCTACCCTGTGTGTTCAACTGTAATTTCAAATCCAATAGAATTATATACATTTTGTTTATGATTCATCTGTGCCTGTTCTGCTTTTTTTTGTGCTTAGTATTCAAAATAAAATAGACCATTATTTGTAACTTTTTGTAACTTTATTAAAGGTAACTTTTTTCCTTTTCATCAAGTTAGCTTTTTTATTAGTAATTACTTAATTTAGCGTAATTGTACTTTTTCTATTTTACATTTGAGCAAATTTTAAAAGGAGCCATATTTTCCTACCCTGATACACAAGAAATACTATTTCCAAGTACAGAATACTTTTATTTTAAAAACTTCAGATTTCTGTTAGAGACATTCGAGTCAACAGTTTTCAATTCCATGTATATTTTTCAAAATATTATTATACTTTAAAATAACTTATAGAACCTCAGATGAAAACTCTTGCATAAATGCAAATTGCATTTGATTATATTTGAACGTCATTTTCTATAACAAAGAATTACTGTTCTTCGTTATATATCTGGCATTTTTAGCTCAGGGGTAGTAAAAACAACTTTCAATTCCTGAACCAGGTGAAGGCACCATGGTGACTCGTTTGTGGTAGATGTCAATACTTTTCCTTAGATGATGGAAGATGACTTCTGAGTTATGGGCTTATCATTGACATGACTATTACACCTTTCCTTCTGAGGGTTACATGAATTGGTTCCACACAACACTGCCCTACAAAACTGGTTTCATTTACTCATTCTGTTTTCCTTTTGTTTCTGTTCTTCCTCCTCCTTGAAACTCTATACATCTCCATCTTCACCTGTTGGCTAATCCAGTCTTGTCTTGGACACTGTCAGTCCGTACTGTGTTGTACTTGTTCATGTATAAATCTGACTACCTTCTGCCCTGTTTTGTCAGCTACAGTTTGAACAAGTAAAGCCTTATTTCACTGCATGATACTGTGTACACATAGAGGGACAAGAATAAATCCTGAATATTTATGTGTAGTGGATGCTAGAGATGGAGATATATATCTACTCATTCATGTAGTTTATGGTTACCTGAAATTACAGGTGATTTCATTCAGCTGTATTAGAGTAAATTACACTCAAATGAAGTTAAATAGTTTCTCCTAAAGGTTATGACTAGTGGTATAAGTATAACCAAAACTAGCTGTTGGATATCTCGTTGAATTTCCACTCTTGCTTCTTTCCTTGTGTTGAAGGACCATTTACTGCCTGGCCCTAGTCATGTTATTTTGAGCCTGCTTTAAACCTGTGGTAAGGGAAGAGGATACTAACAAGCATCACATATATACACACTTAACTGAGAACTGAACTAAGCATGCTTAAGGATTGTGTGTTCTCTATGAGAGTAAGTAAAGGATGGATGACTGCCCTGAGAAAGTGCCTTTACTTGTTGTATTTTGTTTATTTATATATCTGTGTAATTTAAGTACAGTTAAGTCAGACAACTATTTCTCACATGCTCACTCTGTACAGGTCCCCAAAAGAAATTAGAACTTGTCAGGCACAGCTCTTCCTGTCAGTGAACAGTCTGCAAAAGGGATAAAGTTAAAACATGACTACTAACATTTAGCAAAACACAGAAGTCCCATAGATCAAAAGGTTCAAAGGTTAAAGATTTTGGGGGGAAGGAGAAGGAAATCAAGAAGAATTTATTATAAGATGATATATGATACAGGCTCTGAACAAGAACTCTTTTAAACAAGAGTCAAAAAAGAAGTAAAGAAAGCATTTTAGATGGGGGCAGGCAGACAAAAAGCAATCAGAACTGGAAATAGTAGGCATTTAAGAGTAACAGAAAAGAATTTTCTTTTCCGGAGGCAGGGTTTTTTGTGTGTCAGGTTTCTTTATACATCACTGAGAACATTGTATTTAAATATCTTTCCAGCCTGCTGGAAATGCAAGTATGCTCTTGTTCATGCTGCTAAAACACATAGCTATGTTTTGCTTGGTTGCTAACTATAGAAACTGTTGCATACTACAACTCTAGTAGTAACTAATAATTCCATAATTGCATGGCATCTCATTGAAGGCCAATACATATATTAATAACCATAGTGGAAAGGGTTTGGTGTCTTCAAACTTTTTCACAGAAACAACTCTAAAATAAAACTGAACTCTTTGCAACTTGGGTGTGATAGCCTAGTGAGTATCAAATTCATGTTACAAATACTACATACAATAACCTGTGAGCCCATTCAGAAATGGTTGCGACTATTTTTCTATGTACATAGAATAGTTTTATCTAAATACTGTGTTAAGGTGCTGTAAGATCATGTACTCACATGCAAACATTAGCCAGTCCTCAGCAGGTCTGTTTAGGAGCTTGATGAACAAACGAATGACCTTAAATATATTTTATGCGTGTTTGTAGTATTTTAATAAAATATTTAATATATAGAATAAACATAGATTATATATTTATATATGGAGTGTGTATTTATCTTTTTACAATTGAGTAAATTTAAAGTTAAGGATATTTCAATGGAAAAAAATTTGAACTTGGGCTTTCCTGGAAAAACTTGCAGAGGATCTGGCCGCACAATGGGGCTGCCTTCCTAATAGCAGCAGTTCTTTGGAGCTAAGTAGCAGCTGCCCTCTTTAGGGAATATATTTCCCAGTGTGTGACAGGCTCTTTAAGGAATATATTTCCCATCACAGTGTATTACTGGCAGTTAGTCTTAGTCTCTGCTTATTTCTGCAGTTTCTTGAACCTAATGGCTTTTACTTAAGGGAGATTGTTGCCACCATGAGCCTCTTTGATCTCCATTACTAATTTATGACCAAGTAGGCAGTTAATTTTAGTCACAACAGTTTGTGTCTGTGTAATAACTTATCACTTACAGTAGTTTCCAAATTGTTGTATTCACCAAAATCATCTGGCCACCCTCTTCAACAGGGATTGTTGGCCTCATTCCTAAAAATTGTGATTCAGTAGGTCTGAGGTGGTGTCAGTGGATGTGTATTTATTTCTAGCCAATTCCTAAGCATCAGTGGTGCCACTTAAGAACCACTGGCAAACACTATTCTAATTAATTGCATCAAGGCACATAAGCTTGGGGGGTGTGATGTGTGTTCTTCCCCACCAGATATAACACTTTTGAAGATGAAACCACTTATCCAGGGTCATGAGAAGTGGGCTCAGCTTCCAGACCATGACTTTTAGATGAAATCCAGTAGAAATTTACATAGATACCCTGTATCCATATGAGGAATTTAATTGAGAATTCTGCTGTAGGGATCTGTCGATCTTTACTGCAAACTGCTTCATCCTCAGGGAGGCACAGCAGTAGAAATCAGAAAGAAGGACAAGAAGGAAAGTTGGGCTAGGTGATTGCCAGTCTGCCTGATGGGTGAGACTAACTCACTCACACACAAAGGATACTTTATTTATACCTTTACAAGGTTTGCATCCCATAATACAAGCTTACCCAGCAACCAATCAGCTGGCCTGAACCTGACCGGATGTTTTTCTCACACTGGGGTAGCTTTCTGCTCCAGGCAGGGAAGCCCAGTCCCACCTGCACACACTTGATCAATTTCCTGGGTTTCTGTGGCTCCCAACATTCTGCCAAGGGTTAGCAAATTATCCTATCTTAGAACACAGAACTCATTCAAAATTAATGAGAAAAAGGCAAAAAGGGAAGAATTGAAACTTGATTATACATACCTGCAGAACAGGGCAGAGTGGAGGAAACCCCATCTGCCTGGAGAGGGCAGGCCATAGGCAGGACACATGGGTGCAGGAGATGCAACATGGAGTGACAGGTGCTGCCACTTAGCCAAACAGAGCAGAGCATCAAGTCTCTGACACTGATTCTGAAAGGCAGGTTTTAAAGGGAACTGATTTCACTATGATTCCTGGGATTGAGCTCAGAAACACGACTCCATGCTGATAAGGTGTGGCTTATCAAGAGAGATTGACTGGACTTCCGAATAATTGTAGAAAGTAGCTATAGGAATACATTTTCCAAGATCAGGGTACAAAATGGAGCTACAGGTTATCAGTAGGTCTCATTGTCCTAGTTGAGTAGAACTACTGCAAAAGGCGATTTCTTAAGTCTCAAATGTGAGGAGCTTTTTAAAAATCTGAAGTCAAAATTAGTCTATTGAAGAGGAGCCCTTCTGACTTACAAGAAGTGAAGAGAGGTAAAGTTGAAATCCAGATGGGGCCTAACATGGATCACACTTACTAAAATTCTATCTGATTAAAACTCCATGAAGTGAGTATTAATATATACTGTTTTCAGTGAACATTAATTTGACTGAGGTTATTAAATAGTGATATAGCCTGGTTAATTTGAGTATTTTTGTTTTGTTGTTGTGTTTGGAGATAGGATCTCATGTATCCAGTGCTTACCTTGAACTTAGTAATGTAATCCAGGCCAGACTCAAATTCATGATCTTCCTACCTTAGTAGCTGAAATGCTCTGATTACAGCCCTATGCCACCACATCTGGCAAAGAATAAATACTTTTAAAAATAAAAATAAGTTTTATCTTAATATTCTTGAAATTTTCTCAAATTTTTTGCTAAATATGATATTTTTAAATACAGCTCCTTTTACATTCTTCAGTCTGATAATGTAGATAATACAGATATTACAGAAGTATTTTGGGAATTGGGGTGTTTAGGAATGGAGTGGGTATTGTAATTGTCAGACTAAGTCATTAATATTAACTATTTTTCCTGTGGTTTTGTATCCTACCCTAAAAGGGAGCCATAAAACTAATCCTCATTAGTAGAGGATTCTGAATTGAGTATGTTTGATTATAATAAACTATAAGCATAAAAGGGCTAATTAAGTAATTAACAGTAGTCTTGGATTATGACAATCACCTGAATGTACACCACAGCATTGTTGTGGTGGTGGGAGAGCTGCAGGATCTTCTTTCCTCTAGTTACTTCAGACCAACTTTAAGCAGCCTTGAGGTTTCCTCTAGAGGAGAGGACCTGGGACAGAGTTTTCTCTAAGAGAAGTAACAACATCACTATCTTGAAAAACAGTCTGTGAAAAAAGAGGTTGCTTGAATTATCCACATCATAATGTGCAAACCAAATGCAATTTGAAAAGTAATGGAAAGTTATAAAACTGCTTCTGTTTTGCTTTGTTTTCTAAACAGGCTCATGCACAATTAGTTCGGGAAGTTGATGTGGAGAAGGTGTCTGCTTTTGAAAATCCATATGTAGATGCAATAAAGAGTTTGTGGAATGATCCTGGAATCCAGGAATGCTATGACAGACGACGAGAATATCAATTATCTGACTCTACCAAATAGTGAGTATCCAGCCAGGAGACCTTTTCCATCTTTCTGCTTATTTTGATGTTAAATGTTCTGCACAGGCCTGGCGTGGTGGCCCATGTCTATAATCCCATCACTCAGGAGGCTGAGGCAGAAAGATCACTGCAAGTTCAGGGCCAGCCTGGGCTAGTGAAAACCTGTCTCAGAAAGACTCCCTGGCCCCCTGGTAAGTGCTGCACAGTTGTGACTTCTACAGTCTGTGCTATGTATAAACCAGTCACACTTAAATGTTACTATGTATAAGTATTATGCTAAGGTCATAAACCTAACATAAATTATAAGAGATTAAAATCATGAATCAGGGGAAATACTTCTTTTACTGTTTTGTTTTTATGTATGTGTATTTTTGCCTATTTGAAAAACAAGCAGGAGAATTTTAAGAGTATTTTCCCACCTTTTCTCCTCCCCCAAATTGCCAACCAGTGATTCCCAAATACATACACTGTTGTTATTTGAAATCTTATAATAATAATTTTTATACAAATTTTGATAAGATCTTATTCATGTGCTAGAAAACACCTACACACATTAGAGATTGCAAACAAAAATACATTTGATTATGGCTTCCTGAAATATAAAACTTCCTAGTTGCCAGTTTTTAGACCCAGAACCTTGACTGCTTTTTCAGAACCGCTATTAGGTTGATGGATGGGTTTTCTTTTGCATGAAAATTGTGAGTCTAATTTTGCATTCATACTAGAATTATTTTGTAAGCTGTCAAATTCATATATCTTAGAAGAGAGCTGTTGATTCTTTAGATTAAATCTTGCTTAACAGAAAAGAAAGTAAATTTTAATAGTCATTAAATTAATGTAATCAGTGTAGTCAACAATCCAGATAGACGCCCAAAAATGATGAATATATATTATATATTATATTATATATAGTGGATATGGCTAGAATTTAACTAGATTTCTGTCTCCATTAATTATGTTAACCAGCACTTGCCTCTTGTTTTGGTTCTGGGCAGACAGAGAATGAGTGGAAAATACTCAGCAGCTGAAAGCCAGTTCATATGATAAAGTGACCTGGTGATAGATGATAGCGGAATCTTGGGAAAATTGAGCCCCAGTGGGCTGATTGATATCACTCTTTATATTGAAGACTCAGGAGCTACGTGTTGCTTTTCCAGTAGTTATGATGTGGCCTTTCCAAGCATTTGTATCAATCAGTTTCATTTTAGGTGAGCTATAAAAATATCGCTCTTGTATTCCTATGGTAAGATTGAATCATGTAATTCTAACGTAAGACATAAAATGTTCTTTTAGGTCTATTTTAAAGTAGCTCTGTGTGTTTGTGTTTCTGAAATATGTGCTATACTCTTTCTGTCTCTTCTTTCTCCTTCCATATTTTTCATTGCCCCTCTTGTTCCAATCTCCCCTGCTGTCTCTTCCCCTGCCTTCATCTTTTCCATCCATTCTCTTTCCCTTTCTCTTTTCCTTCTTTATCTCTACCCCCTGTGTTCTTACAGTGTAAGTTTCTGTTAAGAACAGAGATAGAAAAGATGAGTTCAGTTGTTTTCTGCCATCCCTACCTTTGACCAGCTTTTTTTGCCTTCTTTTGCCTCTCCTGTTTTATTTGCCATTTCACGATTCTTCCCTTGGATGTCACTGCTGTGTTTTACCCATCTTCCTCTGCTCCTGCTCAGTGTGTCCTCACTTGTTAACTCCTCTACCTCATTTTTGATTCTCTCTGCTTCTCTTCAACTCTTTTCACTTTGCACTTTGACACTGTAATGCCTTTACTAAATAATACTTAAATAAAGTTATATGTTTTGAATCCTCTCATTACTTTCCTCTTACCATCTGTCTTTAGTTAGTTTAAATCCTGTTTCTTCCCTTCACAATCTCTTCCATTCTTGAGTATTATCTATAGTTATCTTTGGGGGTTTGCTTATGTGCTTACTAGGGTTAAGTTCCTTATTGAGGAATCTGGCTTAACTGTCCAAGGGTAGATACTCAGATTTACACTGTCTACTGTGTTCTTGAGATAAGCCTCCATCACCTTCAGTGACATTCCTCTAGGATAGATTTATGGATGTAAAAACATGAATGAATTAGATGTTGCTTTAGAACAAAGAGTTAACTTGGACCCTCAGAAAGCCGCCATCTTAGAATTCTGTCAGTACAGGCTGAGTCCACCCTAGCAATAGGCCTGCTTGTTGATTGTTCCTTATGAGAGAGCCAGACCATCAGGTGGGTCATATGGCTGAGACTTATCTAAATTCTCAGGTAATTACTTTTTAAGGGCCAGCCAAATAGCTCGATGGATTAAAGTGTCTGCAAGCAGACTCAGGAGCCAGGGGTTCGATCCCCATGCCTGCTGTGTGCTAGGCTTGCCTCTGGGGTGCACTGAGACCGCAATTGAAACTGGGCATGGTGGTGCACCTATAATTCCAGCTCTTGGGAGGCTGTAAACAGGCAGATCATTACGAGTCTGATCTAGTAGTAAGTCCCTGTACACCCTGTAAAGCCTTCCCTAAAAATACAGAAAAAAAGGAAGAGAGAGAGAGAGAGAGAGAGAGAGAGAGAGAGAGAGAGAGAACAAAGAGAAATCAAGTAATCAATTTTTAAATAGTTCAGCTATTCCCTTGTGGGATAGGGAGAAGTTGATTTCCTGAATTTCATATATATAGGTACATATACCTACTGTATGTATATGTAACTAATTCTTGAACCATTTTTTATTGTTGAAGTAATGTTAGAACTTGTCCTTATACTCTTAGACATTTCAGTATGTATTTCTTTATAAATATTGTACCTAAAATTAAAAATGAGTTCTTCTTATTCTATACCCAGATCATATTGAGATGTCCCAAAGTCTTTCAAAATGTCCTTTGATAGTGGTTGATTTTTAGGACTATACATTAAATCTGGTTGTTATGTCTCTTAAAACTCCTCAACTAGAGACTTGGTTTGCATTTTAGTGGCTGAAAGGATTGGCCTAGGTTTGTCTGATGACTTCATAGTACAATTTAGCTTCTCCTCTGTCCCACAGATTTACTATAAACTAGAAATTTCATTAAATACTTGATTATGTTCAGGGTAAGCATAGTTACTGAGAGCATTATATATGACGTTGTATCCTGGCTTACTCATCACTGGTAGATTTACCACAGTATGAGGGTAGTGGCCCCTTCGTTGACTGTAAAACTGTATTTTTCTCTCTTGAGACATTATTTTGTTGCTCAGCAGTCCTTAAGTTTCCTGTCAACTCTTTACTTGATACTTTTAATTCTAGTTGGTAATCCTTGCCTGATTGACTAGGGTTTGTGTAGAAATGATTTTCTACTTGTTTCACTTGATTTGTATGGTCACTGTTCTGTGAAGTAGAAGGTGTAATATGTTTCTTAATGGAAAAATGTATGTTTAAGTCTTTCATTTAAGATCAGCAATTTGTTGGGTGAACTAAATAAATAAGATGGCAATGTTGGTAATTTATTATCCAAACCATGATACTTGGAGAAAGAAGTAATTGCTAGTCTAGTGGCCTGCCTAAACTGAGAATTTGCAGAGCAGGCCAGGTCATCCGAGTCACTTTAGTTAAATGAAATCTGGAAAGGCTCTATTTTATCTAATCCTAAAAGTTCCCACAGTGGTACAATTTCTTATCACCCCCTTCTGATGGGAAGAATTTATGGCTTGGGAAAATTGAGTAACTCATTCTGGCCATACAAGTAGCAAGTAATAAGAGTAGGTATCTAGTTCAAATTTGCTTATTCCAGAGCCTTAAGCTTTTATCACTGTGAAGTAAAACTTCACACAGAAATAGATAAAAAAATAGATACCTAGATAATAGTAGTTACATAGATAGAAAGATAGATAATAGACTAATAGATAAATATCTATGAGCTACTGTTTTATAAAAAGTCCCTATGAAAGATTATTAATATTATCTATAGGTAGTTCCATATTTTTTAAGGTTGAGAGGAACAGTTATATCAAATTTACTGGAAAACCCAGAAGGTTCTTGATTTTCATCATCAGAACTTAAACATGTTTAGCTAAGTGTCCATTACTCTTATTAACATAGATGTTCCACACACAGATAATTTAGAATTGTTATTTCTAAATCTTAGCCTGCAGTTTTTAGCACTGCCCCCATTGCCTTTTTTTATTCGAGCCAGTATTAAGGACACAGTAAAATGATTTGAATTTCCATACCTTTATTTGATTAGGCAACTTGCTAGCAAAATATGTAATCAAATGGCTCAGAGTACAAAGCAGTAGTGGCAGAAACAAAGAGATGAAAAATTGCAGAAAATGGATAAGCAGTTTCAGATAAATTTGCAATTAGCTTTAATTTGGTACATTCTTCCAAATCTGTATAATGAAGAGGAAAGAACATTCTAAGATCCTGGAGAGTTTGTAAATCTCTTTATTATTTTTGTTTATTTTTTATTAAAAAGCCTGAGGGCTCTTTATATCTTTAAATAAAGAGCACAATAAGCAGATGATTGTGGGTTTTTCTTTCTTTCTTTTTTTTTTTTTTTTTTTTTTTTTTTTTTTTTTTTTTTTTTTTTTTTTTTTTTTTTTTTTTTCTCTGGGCTCACCACCCATTTTAGTATGCTGAGACATCAGGTCAAATGAGTTCTTTGACTACAGTACTAAAAGCTCCCTAATTTCAGCCAGAGAACAAAAAATCACAGTCACATTGTCATACATTAAAACAAAAGTCTTCACAATGTAAGTTTTGGCTGAAGACCAATGTAAGTGATCAAATAATCTCTTATCTTACTTTACTAAGCTTCCCTTCAGAGAAGTCAGACACTTTTAAATTTTCACGTGGTCCAGAGACTGAAGTTCAAAATATAGAAGAAATTGGCCTTTTGGCACAGGTGAACATTGACATTTATTTATAGCCTCAGGTTTACATTTTTAAATCTGATTATGCCATGTTGAATTTAAAGTACAAGAAGATTTTCAAAGTAAGGTAGCACATCCACCTGATGCCGGCCAATCTTTCAACAGCTTGTATTATAGAGTTGTTGCTTGATGAGCCAGATACTTGGACCTTGGTGTAAGTTGTTTAGCTTTCCTGGCCACTATGACTTTTCTGCTTATCCGATGGTAAATCAACTTGCAAGCATGCTCCAGGTTTTTGAAATTAGCAAATATTAATGTATAGTAAGATTATTGGATCAAGATTCAGCTATAAATACAATTTCTTCTGCTGCTGCTCACTACCTCCTGGAGCTTGGAACTAATTAAACCTCACTTTCCCTAGGCATAGTATGTGATGTATAATTCTCGTCTAAATTCAAGTTCTTGATATATAGTGTGCCTAAGGAGAGTCACCTAGAGAGAAAACATTTTCTCAGGCTTTCACAGAGAGCAAACTGGTCAAGCAATGGTTGTGACTCATCCAGACAGCTGACACAAAAGTTCTGCAAAATACTCTACATGGTTTCAAGGTAAATCCTGAGGGGATTTGACTGACCTTGTCAGATATAAAAATTACATGCTTTGTTATATAGGTCTTGCTTCATCTTGGCCTTAACCCCCCAGCAGAAAAGTTTAACTACAAGGCATAAAAAGTAAAGCCAGATTAGTATGCTGAGCTGTAAAAGGCTCAAGTCAATAGCTTCCAACATTGCCAGTTCTGCCAATAACCCATTACTATTATAGAATATTGGACTATGTATACAACTACTTTCTCTCAGTTGATTGAGAAGAAATATTTGTACCAATAGTGTTTAGAAAAGTTATCATGTCTGCATCTTGTACTCTGAACAATTACTATGAAGACAACAGTATGCATTGTATCAATTATTGTGGTTGTCCTAATGTGTTTTGAAACTGTCTCAATATTATTTCTTATTAAAAGTAATAATTAAAACAATATAATAAAAATAAAATAAATTCAAGTTCTTTTATTCCATTGCAATAAACTACCTTTATTGGAGAAGTTGTTATCCAGTCAAGAGAAAATCTGACACCCTCAAATTTATCTGCAATGTAATGATCAGAAAAATTAGATGATTAAATTATAAGAGCTGCTGTCTTAGGGCATTGATCTTGAATAACATGGAGTACCATTTTTCACTTGGATGATTTATTTACTTATATTCTAATTTTGCCATTTAATAAGCCACATCCTCTACTCCATTTTGGAACAGTGAAAGTTAAAACCCTTGCCCTTGTCTTTGGCAGTGAATTCTGATGATTTAGAAGTCTTTATTAATTTCTTTACTTTTCAAGATGCTTGCATCTCACAGAGATGAAAAAAAGGCATCACAAGGATGAAAAAGACTTAGATGTGCTTACTTATTCTCTATTCTGCAGTAAAAAACATAGCAGAAAGGAATTGGAGTTGGCTTTTGTTTTCCATTCACATAGTTTGTCCAAAGGCTTGCTGGGTATGGGAAACTGGCTTCCATTTGTTAACTTCCTACTCACATTAGCAGAACCTTTGCTCCTACCACTAATTTGGTCTTGTGTAGTCTCTTCACAGTCTTTACTGAGTATGATGATGGATCTAGCTAAAACCTGTGGTGCTATCACTAGAGTAGGTGGTCCTGGCCTATTTTTATAAAGTTTTATGGTAACACAGCTGTGGGCATTCTGCACGTTGTCTTTAGCTGCTTTTGCACACAATTGCAGAGTCAGATAGAACAGAGACAGTGTGGTTCACAAAGCCTAAAATATCTCTCTAGATATCTATATGTATATCTTTATAGAGATATATAGATATAATTTAAAATTTTCTTCTGTAGACCAATGAAGATTAAAAGGCAAATAGCACTCTGCTTTCACCATTTCGATTGGAACCCTGTTTAAGACTCATGGTTGGCCTGCATTCCTTCACCAGGGCTTTGCATGATGAGGCTTTTGGTGGAAAGGAAGCACATAATGCTGTAGATTGTATTTCCTGGCAGTACCTCTAAATGCCACAAAAGAATATCTAGTACTACAGGTAGTACAGATGATTAGAAATACTCATTGAGTTGATTTAGCCTCTGAGAGAAAGCACTGTGCCTCTTATATTATGACTTGCTCTATATAGTATTTGATGCTGTGCTGCAATTGGTTTAGGAGAATGTGATGGTATTTAGCAGTCAGGTGAAATGAAGATAGGATTGACAGCTTTTTTCAGAGCCTAGTAGAAAATGCTCTTGACTAGATGACACCTCTGGTAACAGGCAAGCCCAGGAACCTGTCTGTATTGTTTTACAACTCGCAAGTTCATGCAGCTTCTGTTTTGACACCCAGCAACCTGTGTGTTTGCCACCAACTCTGGTGTTCTTGCTCATTATCACCCTGTTTTTCCAATTTCAAGCAATGACTCCAATTTTGATTTGCAGTTAATTCAAGGTGCATTAGGATGAATTGCTCTTCAGGACCTGGGCATCCTCATCAAAATGGAAGGTTCTGATTCTATAGAATAGTGGTCTTCAACCTTTCTAATGCCATGACCCTGCAATACAGTTCCTCATGTTGCAGTGACCCCAAACCAAAAAATAATTTTGGTGGCTACTTCAAAACTGTAATTTTGCTACAGTTATGCTTCGGGATGGCTTTAGCCAACCCCTATGTTTTGGTCGGTCCACCCCCATCGGGGTCACAACTCAGGTTGAGAACCACTGCTATAGAAGCTGTATCCAAGTTAAAGTAACATGACCAAGGAAGATTCGCTTGAATTTCTGACCTTGTAACAGCTAACTCTTGACTTATCATCAGAACTCCTGTATGACTCACACTGAACAGGTATCGCCCATGGTTGTTTATTTTACAGTCTTCTCACTACAAGAATACTGTCTCTTTAAGGATAGGCATCTTGTCTTTTTTCTTATACTTTACTCTTGTGCTAAGCAAATGTCCAACTTATTGTGAGCTTTCAATAAAACTGATAAGTGAATGACTAATAAAAGAATAAGCAAAGTCAATGGCTTTTGTAATTTCTTCCCATCTCTCTTACCTCTTTTCTTTTCTGCCCGTTCAAATCCTGTTCTCTCTTTACCTCCCACCCCCACCACACACAATTCTCCAGTGACTTCAGTTCATAATCATCTCTTCCTTATTGCATTCACTTAGCAGCTCACAATTTGGCACTTAATTGTTTCTTAATTGATTCATCTGTGCTATCTTTGCTTCCCAGAGAGTCTGCTGTCCCTAAGGGCAAATAATATATTTTTACATATTTTGTATTAGCTCCCTTCTATGCAACACACACTGCACTAGAATCTAACATATAACAGATCTTTAGTAAAGATGGGTAAATTAATTGAGTTCTGTTCCACTGTTCCATTTCAAGGCAGGTTGAGTGGATTAAAAGGCAATCTTTTGTATTTCTTGATATATTTTAGAATTGTGTCAAAATTAGTCAGTAGCTTGAAAGTTACATAAAATGTGAATAAAATAATAAAACCAAAAGAGAAGTTGAAAAGGCCTTTTTCAATTTCAGTCTCTGTCTCTCTGTTGTTCTGTCTGTCTGTCTGTCTGTCTGTCTGTCTGTCTGTCTGTCTGTCTGTCTGTCTACTTTCTTGTTTTAAAAGATTTGGACGGCACTATGTTGTCCAGGCTGGTCTAGACTCCTAGGCTTAAGTGATCCTCTTATCTCAGCTTCTCTAAAATGCTGGGAACATAGTTATATACCATCAAGTTGATTAACTTTATTTTTAATTACAAGATTAATTCATTTACTTGAGTAAATAAGTTTTCACATTTGAGAACTTAACACTGTGAGCCCAATCCTGGCCCTATCATAGCTCAGCATTCACAGACTCTAGGATAGCCATTTCCTCTTCATTCATTAAACTCACAAGATACTGAAACTATTTCACAAATGCAGTGATAGGATCTCTTTAAAGATAATTTAATTTTAAAAAGCTCGGTTTCTGGATTGGGTTAGCTGTTTGGTTAAGGAAAATTGAAATGCATGATTTCTTAAGGTTTTTTTCCTACAGAATAGTTTACATTGACCAGTTTTCATAAATCTGAGATAATAACAACTGCTAGAATCAGGTAACCTTTCTTTTAAACCTGGAATTTTATCTGAAAACTTTACTTTTTATAAACAAAGTGCCTATAACAAGTGTTTGAATTCTAATCATGGAATGCCCAGTGGTTAAAAAAGAAAAACAAGGGTTGATTTGCCATCTGCTGAATGAGCTCTGTCGAGATAAAGGTTGTTGTGTAATGTACATGCAACTGTACGGCTAACCTTTCCTACCAGACTGTGACCAGCGCAGCTTGGAAATCTGCCCAGGGAGTGCAGGACTTGTAGGTGTCACAGTGCTGGAACCTAGCTTGCCTCTATGCTTGGAATAGTAGTTTTGCAGAACTGTTACTATTGCTGCTGCTTTTTCTTTTTAAGTTCATTTTTAATTTTACTTTATTATTTTTTTCTCTTGGATCTTTGTGATCATATAGCAGCTGTATAAAAACCATGTGTTTCTGACTTCTCCTTAGCTTCCACTGCCTTTCAGTGTCACGTATAATCTAATGGCATGATCTAGCTTTCAACTCCCTGAAGATTGTTCCTCTTACAATGAGGTCTTAATTTTTTTTTAAATGAAGTTGACCTAGTTTTACTGACCTTCTTTTTAATAATTAAAAATGTGAAAACCTACCCAGAATAATTTTCTGTGCCATATTTCATCTTAATATTGAACTTGAACTGCAAAACTTCATAAATAAAGCCTGGCCATGGGAGGACCTTATGCAAAGGTTGGAGAGCACCCAGCCCATACCTGATGGAATTGCTGTTCTTAGTTATCTTATTAAATGGGAGGTTTAGTTGGATTTGCACTAAGCGTCAGAAATTTATTTTTCTACTTGCTACCCATTTTTTCCCTTTTGGTATAATTACTGAGATTTGTGTAATTCTTTCATTTTAAAACATTTTTAAAAATTGTTTTACTCTTAGCTATCATGGGATGTATTTTGCTTATCAAGTCATGTCTCTAAATTTTGTTGTATGTTTCCTTCATTTAAAATAAAATCACTTGAAGTTCTCATTTCTATGCTGTTCTTGGTTCAGATTTCAGTTATCCTCGCAGTCAAAGGTAATGGACATTTCTTTTTAGATTTAAAATATTTCTTAAAATAAGTTTTCACTACATAACAAATGGGAGCATAAGTCAAACTTGAAGGTCAACTCCTAAACTGTTAATGACAAACTATTACAAAGCTTTTCTAATTATTTTTAATCAGTTAAAGTTGTGGTTTATAGTTCTTTTCTTAATTTATTTCTCTATAGCCAGAAATGATCCAGAAGTTAAATATAGAAAGAAGGTAGTGGTTACAGAATATGAACTAATTAGCATGATTTCTTCATCTTTGTTGTATAACTCAGTTGTACTACAGAAGGATGTATTATGGATTACTGGCAAAGTTTAGAGATTATACAAACACCCAGGAAATTACTGTATCCAAAGTATAACCACCTTCATTCCATTCCTGTTAAACTCCATTTTGCCTTTTTGTTTTTTTAATTATACTGGGAAATGAACTTGGGACCTCATACTTGACAGGCAGGTGCTATGCCACTGAACCAAGTCCCCAGCACTCCTTTTTATGTAGCCATTTACCTTTCACAAGTAGGTAAAGTCCGTGTGTATACAATGAATCTTTATATCCTTAGCATCTACCCTAAGGTCCCTGTAAAACATGTTGTTAAACTAGAGATCACTCTGCCTTTTACTATCAGTGCAAAAGAGTTGTCAAAATATTATCCAAGCTCCTTTTCCCCTTGCTTTTCACAGAAAACTATCAAATGTATTCCTTTCACTAAAGAGATAATATCAGAAATGTCTGTTTTGAGGTGTCACCTCCACAGACTGTACTAGAATAGACAGAACTTGAAAGCCCAAAAGCATTTCTCCAACAGGTAAAAATGAACATATAAATTCTGTGCATTGGTAGCCAGCACCTAAATAAGACCAGGAAGTACATCCACCTCCTAAGTGAAGATAAGCCAGTGATACCTTTTCTTTCTTTGTTGTCTTTAAATTTGTCAGAGGCATTTTCATTGAGACTTTAGTTTTTATGTACTAATGCAGACTAGTAATGACCCCATGGTTGAATACAAGAAGATGAGTAGCTAACAACCTCCCATACTCCTATGTTTCCTCCCAAAGAATGGAACCTGACTTTTTAATTACTAGCAGGCCTTCCAGAGAACAGTTGTGAGGGGCATACTGTGTACCTGCTGTGTGTGTCCCAGGTCCTCAGCCAGGAGCTGGTGATAAACCTGTGAGCAAAGCTGTTACACACCTTACCACTGAGTTTGAGAACCATAACTGACCTGGTGAGCACATGTGGACAAATGTTTAATTTTTTTATTACCAGATATAAATTATTAATTGTTTGATTTCTCAGTGCAATGAAAGTTGTACCCCCATAAAGGGATTGAAATAAGGTGAATTTAAACCAGTGAAAGGTCTTTCTGAATGTATGCCTAAAAGTGGCTTGTCTTCTAGATAATTAAGTCCCGTGAACACCATGTCAACGTTCTCTCGCTGACATCAGCCACTTGTTACACAGATAGTGCCTTGGAAATGTACCTGAGCCTGTTGTCATAGTAATACCCTAAGAATGACCTCAGCAGCCACTCAGAACTATTTCCTCAAAACAAATTATGACTATAATTAACTCTGAATTTACCCTACAGTATAAATTTGTTCAGATAATGGTGTTTCTTTTTAAAAGATTAAATGAGTAATGCAGTAGAACCTTCACCCCAGGCTTCTACTAGTTATCCTTAAGAATATGGAATACTTTAATGGAAGTTAATAGTTTAGAGGTTTTTCTGTTACCTTTTCTCAAAATGTAACAAACATTAACAAATAAGGATCTGCTAATCTGACCATTCCAGAGAGTTCCATTTCTGAGGGAACAGAGTGGCATTTTTCCCTCCTGGTAAATGTGAAGTACAGAAAGTGTTGTGAGTTCATCCTATGAGTCCCATGAGCCCAGGGTGGAGAAAAAAGGTGGAGTCCCTGGTTCTGCAAGAAGCTTCTTTGCACACTACCTCCTCCTCCTTGACAGTGAAAAACTGATAGTCTTTGGTCATCTCTGTGCTTTAACCTGCTTCACAAATTACATCTTCAGTCCTGGATAGTTCTCCAGAGCTTCCACTGGGAGAAAAGTAGTGTGTATGCCTCCTGGTTGGTTAAGGAGTCTGTTGTTGGTTTCCTTTTCTTTGCCTTGTTTTGGGTTGTGCCCTACGTGATGTATACTAGAAATAGTATACATCAAATAGTTGGATGTGGTTCCTTTCTGTTAAATTAGATTAATTTTAATTTTTTACACCAAGTAAAAGGAGTTTTTCTCTTCATTCAACTGAGGCAAAGGAAAAAAGAAAGTTGAGCAAGAACTGTCACTCAAGTAAATTAGAAATACATGGAGTGGGCCCGGCGGGATGGCTCAGTGGTCTAAAGCGCCTGCTTGGGAAAGCTTGAGCGGCTTCAGGGACTGCGGTTCGATCCCCGGCACCACATGCTGCGCCAGTCCTGCCCTCAGGGTGGGCTGAGCCGGCCATAAAAATGAGTGAATAAATAAAGGTTCTGAAACAAGAAAAAAATAAATAAAATAAAAA